>JBAKBP010034266.1:0-20872 GCA_037953745.1 Lithodes maja | reverse complement strand
CCTAAACCTACTAATAATATTATTTTTATTAATCTCACCACCACACACACCCAATGAAATTAATTAAAGTATATATGATCCACCGGGATTCGAACCCAGGTTATCACACACATATTTTTGCCACCTTAACCATTACACCACCAGGACGGTTAAAGGTTTATGCACACGCCTACGACTTATTATCCATTCTCGAATACTGGATATTAATCTAATCATGTTCATATTCCCAACCGCACTATGGTAGCCTACTGTTTAAGTGAGAGGAAAGAATATTCATGGGGCACAGATCATATAGACCGGCCTCTCGAAGAAATATCCCTAAACCTACTAATAATATTATTTTTATTAATCTCACCACCACACACACCCAATGAAATTAATTAAAGTATATATGATCCACCGGGATTCGAACCCAGGTTATCACACACATATTTTTGCCACCTTAACCATTACACCACCAGGACGGTTAAAGGTTTATGCACACGCCTACGACTTATTATCCATTCTCGAATACTGGATATTAATCTAATCATGTTCATATTCCCAACCGCACTATGGTAGCCTACTGTTTAAGTGAGAGGAAAGAATATTCATGGGGCACAGATCATATAGACCGGCCTCTCGAAGAAATATCCCTAAACCTACTAATAATATTATTTTTATTAATCTCACCACCACACACACCCAATGAAATTAATTAAAGTATATATGATCCACCGGGATTCGAACCCAGGTTATCACACACATATTTTTGCCACCTTAACCATTACACCACCAGGACGGTTAAAGGTTTATGCACACGCCTACGACTTATTATCCATTCTCGAATACTGGATATTAATCTAATCATGTTCATATTCCCAACCGCACTATGGTAGCCTACTGTTTAAGTGAGAGGAAAGAATATTCATGGGGCACAGATCATATAGACCGGCCTCTCGAAGAAATATCCCTAAACCTACTAATAATATTATTTTTATTAATCTCACCACCACACACACCCAATGAAATTAATTAAAGTATATATGATCCACCGGGATTCGAACCCAGGTTATCACACACATATTTTTGCCACCTTAACCATTACACCACCAGGACGGTTAAAGGTTTATGCACACGCCTACGACTTATTATCCATTCTCGAATACTGGATATTAATCTAATCATGTTCATATTCCCAACCGCACTATGGTAGCCTACTGTTTAAGTGAGAGGAAAGAATATTCATGGGGCACAGATCATATAGACCGGCCTCTCGAAGAAATATCCCTAAACCTACTAATAATATTATTTTTATTAATCTCACCACCACACACACCCAATGAAATTAATTAAAGTATATATGATCCACCGGGATTCGAACCCAGGTTATCACACACATATTTTTGCCACCTTAACCATTACACCACCAGGACGGTTAAAGGTTTATGCACACGCCTACGACTTATTATCCATTCTCGAATACTGGATATTAATCTAATCATGTTCATATTCCCAACCGCACTATGGTAGCCTACTGTTTAAGTGAGAGGAAAGAATATTCATGGGGCACAGATCATATAGACCGGCCTCTCGAAGAAATATCCCTAAACCTACTAATAATATTATTTTTATTAATCTCACCACCACACACACCCAATGAAATTAATTAAAGTATATATGATCCACCGGGATTCGAACCCAGGTTATCACACACATATTTTTGCCACCTTAACCATTACACCACCAGGACGGTTAAAGGTTTATGCACACGCCTACGACTTATTATCCATTCTCGAATACTGGATATTAATCTAATCATGTTCATATTCCCAACCGCACTATGGTAGCCTACTGTTTAAGTGAGAGGAAAGAATATTCATGGGGCACAGATCATATAGACCGGCCTCTCGAAGAAATATCCCTAAACCTACTAATAATATTATTTTTATTAATCTCACCACCACACACACCCAATGAAATTAATTAAAGTATATATGATCCACCGGGATTCGAACCCAGGTTATCACACACATATTTTTGCCACCTTAACCATTACACCACCAGGACGGTTAAAGGTTTATGCACACGCCTACGACTTATTATCCATTCTCGAATACTGGATATTAATCTAATCATGTTCATATTCCCAACCGCACTATGGTAGCCTACTGTTTAAGTGAGAGGAAAGAATATTCATGGGGCACAGATCATATAGACCGGCCTCTCGAAGAAATATCCCTAAACCTACTAATAATATTATTTTTATTAATCTCACCACCACACACACCCAATGAAATTAATTAAAGTATATATGATCCACCGGGATTCGAACCCAGGTTATCACACACATATTTTTGCCACCTTAACCATTACACCACCAGGACGGTTAAAGGTTTATGCACACGCCTACGACTTATTATCCATTCTCGAATACTGGATATTAATCTAATCATGTTCATATTCCCAACCGCACTATGGTAGCCTACTGTTTAAGTGAGAGGAAAGAATATTCATGGGGCACAGATCATATAGACCGGCCTCTCGAAGAAATATCCCTAAACCTACTAATAATATTATTTTTATTAATCTCACCACCACACACACCCAATGAAATTAATTAAAGTATATATGATCCACCGGGATTCGAACCCAGGTTATCACACACATATTTTTGCCACCTTAACCATTACACCACCAGGACGGTTAAAGGTTTATGCACACGCCTACGACTTATTATCCATTCTCGAATACTGGATATTAATCTAATCATGTTCATATTCCCAACCGCACTATGGTAGCCTACTGTTTAAGTGAGAGGAAAGAATATTCATGGGGCACAGATCATATAGACCGGCCTCTCGAAGAAATATCCCTAAACCTACTAATAATATTATTTTTATTAATCTCACCACCACACACACCCAATGAAATTAATTAAAGTATATATGATCCACCGGGATTCGAACCCAGGTTATCACACACATATTTTTGCCACCTTAACCATTACACCACCAGGACGGTTAAAGGTTTATGCACACGCCTACGACTTATTATCCATTCTCGAATACTGGATATTAATCTAATCATGTTCATATTCCCAACCGCACTATGGTAGCCTACTGTTTAAGTGAGAGGAAAGAATATTCATGGGGCACAGATCATATAGACCGGCCTCTCGAAGAAATATCCCTAAACCTACTAATAATATTATTTTTATTAATCTCACCACCACACACACCCAATGAAATTAATTAAAGTATATATGATCCACCGGGATTCGAACCCAGGTTATCACACACATATTTTTGCCACCTTAACCATTACACCACCAGGACCAGAAATGCATCCCCGAATACTGAATGGGTTAATAACTTCAACACTGTTTATTTCTCTATAGGTATAAATGGAAAATATCGTCAACCAACATAAAGGTTGTGTTATGTCACGTTATAATAAAACGTGATATAATCTGATTGCGGTTTTCACCTTAGGAAATAGCACTAATCAACAACTTGGGTTCCTCTCCGCTGGGAAACAACTAGCCTTAGCTTGATAACTTCACTCGGATAATAATCAATGGACACAAAATACACAGTAATGGTTCACAAGTTTATTCCTTAACCTGGGAGCTGCGGGGAGACTCTTAAGAGTTCCCCCGGCGGACTGCGGGAAGACTCTTGAGAGTAAGTAAAATAAAAAATCAACTTTTGACATCGAAAAAAAAAAAAAACATTATTTTTATTTTTTTATTTTTTTATTTTTTTTTTGCCCCTGGGCCATGCAAAATCTCAGTCCTCTACCTCCCCTCCTTCCCCACTTTCCTCCTCTCCTTCAGTTATCACCTATTTTCCCTATTATTCCCTTATTCTGAGGTATATTTTCGTGCTAACATTAGCGAGTTGCAAGCAGGGTGTTGTCATCACTGATGGCAAGCGAGTGCAAGAGAGAGAGAGAGAGTATCGATGGACTGTGTCTCAGTGGCCTTGGGGGAAATTGGCGGGAAAGCAGTTTGCCTCACCCATACATTATACAACTCGCGGGCTATATCTCCGATTTTGACCATCCAAACGCTGTTTTCACTCGTTTTATTGTTGTTTCAGGTTAATACCTTTATAATCAACCCATAATAGGCGCATATGGATAATTATTAATGCTATTAATGGTACAATGAATATTTTAGTGACGGAAACACCTCAAATACGTCAGCACAGGGGGACGTTTTCAATTACCCCCATGCGCACTTGTTAGGTTAATAGCTAGGGTACATACTCAAGATGATATTGGAAAATAAGATATCAATAACATACAAATAATAGTAAGGTTACTGATAGATCATATAAGTAATAAAAATGTTACTAAATGAACATATAAATAATAATAATGTTACTGAATGAACATATAAATAATAATACACAGAGATGTTAAGTCTCAATCACAATAAGTAGTGTCCTGAAGGAAATAATGAATAGCTCTAAATATGTCTTCGCACAGGGTAAATAATAGTTACTGCGCTAGCATACACGCGGTACTGAAGGTATGTAAAATAAGACACTACTTGACTTCTAAACGAACAATAAGTTATATTAACTTGAACAGGAGATAAATCTCTAATAATTCAAAGAGTAATAACTATGAATATAAATTCATGAATAGGTTAGATTTAGATAATAGTCATGTATGCGTGACTGAATTTCAGAACGAACAATAAGTTAATACAACTTGAATAAACATAGAGTTAGAACAACTCAAATAATACACAAATGAATTAGACTTCATATAGCGTGATAATAATAGTAGTCATAAATAGGTGACTGATTGAGAAATACTCTGTGAATAAACTTATCTATAATTTATGTACACAGATGATGAAATAGCATAAAAACTAGGTCTGAATAAGCATTCACTGGTTGACGTGTAAGTGCATGTATTTTATTCCCGGATGAACATAATTATGTATATTTCTACATAAAGAATACAGGAGACTGTATTCGTAGAAGTATATATACATTAATCCCACGATAGGTATGTAATTGTTCTCTGGATAAAGAATAATAGGGAAGAATAGACAATCTTCAATGATTACGTTAACTATGAACCTCAACATACCAAGTTAACCCAAATTGCAATCATCGTTACCATTACGAAACAAAACAACACGTAAAGGTTTTTAGGAAGAACAGAAGCACTGGTAGAGAGTCTGGCAAGCACGTTGTCACTTGATTAGTTGTCCCCGGTTGATCACAAGGGCTTGGAGAGTTCACACACTCTCGGTAGGTCCAGGCCCAAATAACTCGATGTGCCTAACTCGTTCTTCTTTCTTCTTTCTTCTTTCACGTCGCTCTTCGTCAGACTCTGCACTAGGTTGGTTGGTTGGTCAGGTTCACTTTAGATTTGCGCTTGACATTGGTTTTGTGCAATGATATAAATCTATTGTTATCAAGGTTACTGACTTGACCTAAGATATTGGGACTTCCTGTTATGCTGGTGGTAAGCCTCTGAATTACCGGATTGTATGAGCTAGTTACCAAAGCAGCAAGTACCTCACTAGAGGTTGTGTCGCTTTGATCCCTTTCTGGCCTAGGGATCCTGCTTTACTTCTGGGCCGTGCAGGTAGTAACCCTTTTTCGGTCGACATCATGGGGCTTTGCTCTCGGGGTAGTAGGGGCGTGCGTGAAAACTTTATTTTGATTTTAGGGATGGGAGGAGTTGCACTAATATAATTTAGATGGTGGTTCTTGTATGAGGAGGAGGTTTGGGAATTTTTGGTCTTTTGGTTATCCCTAGGTATGACCTGACGGTGATTTAGAAGGGGATTGTGAGTTTGAGGGATCTGAGGAGAATTAGGGTTTTCCTCATTATTAACACTGAGAGAATAACTGGGTTCTGAAAAGGCTTGTTTGATAGCATGTCTAGTATGGTTGGCATAATTATTCTGATACTCTATTGGGGGTATTGGGGGTTTTGATGGGGAATTTGCATAGCATTGGTTTTGTCACTACTTATCACTGGTGGGCTTTGGGGGTTATAGGAGTTATCCCTTGAATCCTTAAGTTCCAGGTTTTCTATGAGAGCTGGTCCTGAGGGCGCATTTTCTGGCTTGGTTAAGTCCCATTCTCTAACTTGCTGTTGATGCTTGTCCTGGATCCTGGAGGGCCCGGGTTGTGGTTCCTAACTCCTTATGCTTGCAATGCGGCAGGTGTTGTTGGAGGTGTTGTAGGAAGACGGGAGCAGGTTGTTGGATGGGTTTGGCATTTCTTGGCCAGACCCCGTCATCTCACCATCGCCTTCCAAAAAAAAGTCCAGGCCTCTGGCTTGGAGCATGTATGTCTTGCTGGTTTGGACGTATGGTGTTAGGTTCTGGAGGAAGTAGTACCACACTCTTGCCTTGATGCTCTTGGGTCCATTTACATCCCGGAACACAGTGAGGGGTAGAGGAATGTCTGAGTGCTGTAATAGGTTTAGTAGTTGGCCTGGCGTGGTGATTTTTCGGTTCTCATTGTTAACTTTGAGGGATAGACTGTTGACCCTCATTTTGGGAGGTGTGTCTGGAGCTGGTTCAGTGGTGGGAATGACTATGTTGGGAGGGTCGGGGTCACTGGAGAAGTCTGAGGTTTGGGGAAGGGGCTTAGAGATATTTACTTTACGAGGGGTAGACGGGGTAGGTACAGTCAGAAACCGCAGTTTCTGAGACACCTGGTTAGGGCCCGGACATTGGGAGCGTATTGTTTCTGGACGACAGCTCAGTTTAACTATCACAAGGCCGCACACGTACGAACACACGTTTCGAACCAATAGATGCTTCACTCAATCTGCCATGTAAAATTATTGTAGTTATGCTACAATACGATTCATACTACAGAATCTGATATATAAATTACAAAAATACCATTGTTTGTTATTCCCTCCTGTATCTACATACAACACGGATAGCTATTACAAAATTAGGCTGTAAAGAAACACTACCAAACCGCAGTGAATGGACAGGCTTTCGTTGTGTGTGTGCGTGTGTGATTCATCAGAAGTCATCCAAAGTAGTTACTATTAAACACATATAATTCCTCCATTTTTTATCATGCTAGTAACCTTGCTGCATTGTGTAAACATTGCAATATATCAGACACTGTAATACTAACAACGAAAAAGTATCTATAGCCATTGCTAAGCGTAATATCACGATGCAATGCTTATATAACCTTTACCCTTTAGAGTGGAATATAAACACTTTACTAAATTAATATCGAAATTAAGCTTAACTTACTGTGGTATTACATATAATATAATACATATATACATATTATATACCCCCATATATCACTACTGATAACTCATTGCCGTTTCACACCTGAATTTCATAACCAGATGATAACATGTAATATTACATTGCATAGTTCGTTGTGTCGTTTGTCATGAAGCAGACACTTAAGTTTTCAGTGTTTGTCACCTACTGTAGAGCATTGTCTATTACAACACACATCGGTTCACACACACACACACACACACTCTCGACTAATCGTAACTAGCAATTCACGTCATTATTGCCATCGTTACTTTACACAACTATTTATTATGCACCAATGCAAGGTAAACATTTACACTATAATACTGAACATCCTCCTCTTCAAAATTAATACAAGTATGCATAACGTGGTCACTGGGAACATGGAAATGAAGACAGCTCTCTCTGGGGTGGGGGCGAGAGAGCTAACCTAAACTACCAAATTTCGTAACAGCCAATGAAACGTTTAAGGTTGGAACCCCCACCGTCCCGGGACGTCTTGGGCATGGCACATAAAAGTATAATAACATTTGAGAGTGTAAATGAGAGGTTAAATGGAACAATTTTAGCGACAGGCGAAAGCGATAAGGATATTCAGTCTCATGCTAAAAATGATGACTATATTGCTAATGATAGTAGTGATGGTGCAACGGAAGATGGAAATGTCGTTAGAAATAAAGGTAAATTAGGTATAAAGAAAAGAAGTAAATTGAGAGTATATTACAGAAACTGTAGGAGTCTATGTAACAAAATGAACGAACTTAGAGCCCTTGTTAGCAAAGAAAATATAGACATAATAGCGCTAACTGAAACGTGGATTAATACAGAAACCAGGCATTTTTTAGCAGAATTTGATATACCAGGATATAGTTTGTTTAAATATGACCGAACAAGTAAGAGGGGTGGCGGTATAGCAGTGTTTGTCAGGAGTACATTAAAAAGCTGTATTAAATCAGGTATTAGACTAAATAACGATAATGAAAGTGTTTGGGTAGAGGTTAACGAAGGTAGTGAGACCATAGTTATTGGAGTTATGTATAGACCGCCAAATTTCTTTCCGTTTTCACTAATGAAAATTTGGCACAGTTTCCAGAAGTCCGTAAGGTATATAGCGATAGTATAGAAAATAGGTTAAGTACGGTTACTATAAGTAGAAATGATGTGCTTAAGGAAATTGACAGACTGAAACCTCATAAATCGCCTGGTCCTGATGAGGTATATGCTAGAGTATTAAAAGAATGTAGGGATGAGTTAAGTTACCCATTAACATTTCTATTTAACAAGTCATTAGAGACAGGTATAGTTCCAGAAGCTTGGAAGCTTGCAAGCGTAGTTCCAATCTTCAAAAAAGGTGACAAATCAATAGCATCCAATTACCGTCCCATTAGTCTTACATCAATCATAGGAAAGCTACTAGAGTCAATTATTGCTAGTAAAATTAGAAACCACTTCGATACATTTAATTTAATAAATTCTTCTCAGCATGGATTCACTCAGGGACGTTCTTGCCTTACTAATTTGCTTAGTTTTTTTCTCAGAGGTATATGAAGCAGTAGATAATGACAAGTCATATGATATAATATATTTAGATTTCAGTAAAGCTTTCGACAGAGTCCCCCATGAGAGATTGATGAGAAAGGTTGAGGCGCATGGAATAGGTGGGGCGTTGTTGGGATGGATTAGGTCATGGCTAATTGGTAGGAAGCAGAGAGTCAGCATAAATTATACGAAGTCAGAATGGGGAGCAGTCAAAAGTGGTGTCCCCCAGGGATCTGTATTAGGTCCTCTGTTGTTTGTTATATACATAAATGACCTTGATTTAGGTATAACTAGTAGGATAAGTAAATTTGCAGACGATACCAAAATGGGGAGAACAATTGATTCAGATAGAGATATAGAGTGCCTCCAAAGGGATCTAGATACCTTACACGAATGGTCAGTAAATTGGCAGATGAAGTTTAACATTGCCAAATGCAAGGTATTAAAGATAGGGAAGATGCATACAAATGTTAAATATAAACTAGCTAATATGGAATTAGAAAACTCGAATTGTGAGAAAGATCTAGGTGTGTTTGTTAGCAATGATTTGAAGCCTAGAAAACAGTGTATAAGCGTTCGAAACCAGGCAAACAGGATTCTCGGGTTCATCTCTAGGAGTGTGAGTAACAGAGCTGCTGATGTTATCTTAAAACTTTACTTGTCATTAGTGAGACCCCATATGGATTATGCTGTTCAATTTTGGTGTCCTTATTACAGAATGGACATAGATTCATTGGAGAGAGTACAACGTAGAATGACAAAAATGATCCATACTATTAGAAATCTTCCGTATAAAGAAAGGTTGAAGAAATTAGGCTTACATTCGTTAGAGAGACGCAGAGTTAGAGGGGACATGATAGAGGTATTCAAGTGGGTTAGTGGGATTAATAAAGGGGGCATGAACAATGTACTAAAGCTCAGTGATAGCGAAAGAACTCGTACAAATGGTTTCAAATGGGATAAATTTCGTTTCAAGAAAGATATAGGCAAATATTGGTTTGGTAACAGAGTTGTAGATAGGTGGAATAGGCTACCAAGTGCTATAGTGGGATCAAGAACGATAGGGAGCTTTAAGATACAATTAGATAGGCATATGGACGAGATGGGTTGGGTGTGAGGGTGATCTGTCAGGTGTGGCCCAGGTGTGGGGATCTGCAGATCCCCGTTTTTCTGACCTCTGACCGTTTCGGTGAGGTAAGTCCTAATGGTGTTTTTAAGCTGGGCTTATAATTAGGGTTGGGTGTGACAGGGATCTGCCTTGTGTAGGCCAATCGGCTTTCTGCAGACTCCCATTTTCTTATGTTCTTATGTTCTTATTTGGATATAAACAGTATATTATTTAAGTTAACAAGAGAAGTATATGGGGACAATAATAATGTATCTTACAATAATTCAGAGAGGAATGTGAATTTATACTGTATTAGCAACGCAATAACTGTTTTACTTAACTACTTTTAACATTTTGTTACATTGCTTTCGTGCTGAATATATATTTCTATTCAATATAATGATGTATGTGTATGTACAAAAAAAAAAAGGACATGCATGGGTAAATGTGCGTGTGTATAGACTCGTCTGTGTGCGTGTTTGTATTATTATGTGCATGTGTGTCTTCTTGTGTGTAAGTATGGTTTGTTAGTATGCTTAAGCATGTATGTACATGTAAATGTAAGGTACTTTACCTGCTACACCTTTCCACACTCTCATTCACTCACTCACAAACACTCATTCACTCTCATATACATGCACACTCACTCGCTCACATTCATTCATTCACTCATACACACGCAATCATTTACACTCATTAATTCACTCACATATACTCATTCACTCACACATATACGCACTCGTTCACTCAATCACTCACTTGCTCAAACTCATTCACTTACTTACTCAGTCATTCACTCACAGACACTCATACGCACACTCATACAAATACATCAACACTTACACACTCATTAACTCACACCCATAAACACACACACACCAGGAAACACAATCACTCGCCCACACATACACACAACCATATGCACACTCTTCCACAAATTCAAATACACAGATTAAAACAAACACAAACACACAAACTTGCACATACACAACATATTTACTAAATAGGAATAATAAAAAATCGTAACACTAAAACACATTCACTTGTTAAAAACAATGCTCACCTCTTGATGTTGGTAATTGAAGAGATGGTTGTGCATCACATTTGATCCTTTGCAGTTGCTTTGGTAGAGGTATGCCTAGCAGTTCATATTTTAGATGTCTTTCATAATTATGCACAAGGGTCAAAATGTAAACTGCAAACCTTTGCATAATCAGCATTAATAAAGTCTTTCCTACTGCAAAGGTGAATCCACTTCTTCCTAAGACTCTCATTCTTAGGAAACTTGTGAAAAGAAAGATGCTTATCACTCTGTTTATTACTGTTTGAGAAACAATTAAACACTGCACAGTTGCTGGGCATGTCTTCACACTTGAATATAACCAATCAATAAAGTTGGACACCAGGGTTATGCATATTTAATTCACTTAATTTGGGAGAGAGATGCACGACCTTCACAAGTCAAAGGGAGGGAGAGTACTGACCCTTGGTCAGTGAGGATGAGTGACGTCACTTTGGGAAACTGACCATTTTTGGGTCGCCTGGTGGACCGACCTTATAATTATCTGTAGACTGTGGGGCATGGTATCTTAGTGTGCAAAGAAAATAGCGCACGCACACACACAGACACACCTAAATCCTGTTCATTCACTGTGCAATTTGGAAGTATTTATTTTGTTTAAACCTATGGTAATACTCGTGTCCGTATTTACTGTAGATACATTAGGGAATGTAATAAAGGTATTTTTGACATTTGTATATGCATAAATATATGAATGCGGATCATAGCATAGCAGCAGCATTATAATGTTACATGGCAGACTGAGTGAAGCATCTATTGGTTTGAAACGTGTGTTCATAGGTATGCGGCCTTGTGATAGATAAAGTGGGCTGTCGTCCAGAAACGATGCGCTCCACATGTCCAGGCCCTATCAAAGTGTCTCAGAAATTGCGGTTTCTGACTGTACAGAGTTGGAGGAGTTTGGGGTTAATGCGAGGTCAGTAATTTTGGTGTTTGATTTTTGGCGAGATGGGCTGAGGGTGGGGGAGTCAGGGGTACTTGGAGATGAGGGGGAGGTAGGGGGTGCTGGAACAGGGGCAGGATCGGTAGGTGTAGGGTGGACAGGTGCAGGGTTGGCAGGTGCAGGGATGACAGGTGCAGGGTCAGCCGGTGCCGGGTTGACAGGTGCCGGGTTGCAGGGGCATCATCTGCTCTCTAAAAGTGGGGGGGACATTCAGAGATAGATATAGGAAAAACAGGCGAGCGAAGCGAGCGATCAGCTGGGGGGTTTTGAGAAAACTTAACAATATTTGGTGCATTTTAAGCCCACATAATTATGAATAAATGATTTATATTAAGGGGAAAAGATATGTGTTATTTATCAATATTTACCAGTGCAAGTTTAAACACCTATAGTTCACAGATAGATTTCAAGTCTACTCTGACATCCTCAAATTCTCATTATACTACTTAAATCAGCAAACACTACGATCAGTATTTAGTTACTAGTCTAACCTAACCTACCATAAACTAACCTAGGGTTAGGTCTTTTGGTTAGGTTAATGTTATACGGTACATATAATACTGTATATATATATATATATATATATTAGCACTAGGCAGAAAATGTAATTTACACTACATAGATGATAGATCAACTGATCAAGGAAATGTTGCAGGAGTCAGGAGATACAGAAAGATCAAGCAGATAATAACAAAATTATAGCCTACAAATAGGCTTAGCTACAATACGTTATGTCGATAATTTCTTATCTAGAATTGAAACAACAGTAAGGTTAAATGTTTAAGGCAGAGTAGATAGTTTACCATATAACCCAATCTTACTATGCAGTCTAGGCTTAGCCTAGACTGCCTAGTAAGATTGAGAAGACTGTAGCCTACACCAGATTGAAAGACGAGATCTTTAATTGTACAATGGTTTAATCATCATATAATGGAGCCAGGGTGTCAATCCACAAAATATGAATTGTGTTATCATTATGGTTTATTATTTCGTTATCATTATATAATAGCGCGAACGACGGAGAGGCGAGCGCCGAAGGCGCGAGCTCTAGGGGGGTCCGGTGGCATGCCCCCCCGGAAAAATTTGAGAATTTAGGTGTCTAAAACAGCATTTCCTGCAATCTAAAAGCAATCAAGATGGAAAATATGGAGACAAAATTGTGTCAATTTACTTTTTTTTTTTTTTTTTTTTTTTTTTTTTTTTTTTAAATTAGACTGAAGCGCGGAGGCAAGGCGGCTTCAGAGATGGAGTTGCTTCGAGCCATGAAGCTTCGCATGTCTCACTCCCTAGATTGGAGCTAGACCGCGCGAGCTATAGGTGGCTCCGTGGGTATGCTACCCCAGATTTTTTTTTGAGAATTTAGATGTCTAAAACAGCATTTCCTGCAATCTAAAAGCAATCAAGATGGAAAATATGGAGACCAAAATTGTCAATTTATTTTTTTTTTTAATTAGGCCATAGGCTACTGTATATATATATATATATATATATATATATATATATATATATATATATATATATATATATATTATACTGTATATATATAGCGCAATGGAGCGGCGATCGCCGAAGGCGCGAGCTTTAAAGAGGTCAGGGGGCATGCCCCCCAGGATTTTTTTTGAGAATTGAGGTGTCTAAAACAGCATTTCCTGCAATCTAAAAGCAATCAAGATGGAAAATATGGAGACCAAAATTGTGACAATTTAGGCCTATTTTTTTTTTTTAATTAGGCTTGGCCTACTGTAGGCTGTACTACTAGGCTAAGCCTATTCCAAAACTTGAAGAGTAGGCTTAGGCTAGAACCTAGGTTAGCCTAAGCTGACCGTTTTGGTGGGGTCAGTACTCAAGGTATTAGTGAGATGGGTCTATAATTGGGCCTTGTAATTGGGGTTGGGTGTGACAGGGATCTGCCTTGTATGGGCCGATCGGCTTTTTGCAGACTCCCATTTTCTTAGGCCTAGGCTATGTAGCCTAGTCTTTAAAAGAAAAAAATACAGGTAACAGGAATGTTAGGTTAAATAGGCCTAGGCTTGGCATAGGCTATAGCCTATGTTAGGCTAGCCTAGACTAAAATCCAAAGGTACCGGTACGTTACGAAACAAAATTTACGATAAAAATATATTAGGCTATACCTATAGCCTAGGCTAGCCTAGGCCTATTCCCACAAGTAGACTAGGCATCGTCATATCTGTAATCTAACCTCCAAGGCTAGGCCTAAATAACACTTACTTGGCTAGCCACTAGCCTAGGCTTAATTTCTTCCACTGTCCACCTACACAATCAGGGTGCCAAAACAGAAAATATCAAGTTCTGGATCTTTTTACTAAGCTTACAAGGATCAACTTGGTGCGGGGGGCACAGCCCCCCGCTACATAACAGGGGGTCCGGGAGGCGTAGCCCCCCGGCCGCCGGAGAAATTTTGAGATGTGAAGGTAAATATACGCACAATAGGCTACATGCTAAAAATTTATTAAAAGGAATGAATAATATTGTAAGTAAAAGGGATGTTATGTAGGTTTACTGAATTACTGGTGTTTAATCAGGATACTAGGGGAGCTGGCTGCCTGTACTTCAGTCTCAAAGAGATTCACTTCAGGTCCACTAATATAGGCATTGAAAACAGGTTTTTAAATTATTCTTAGCAGTCCCTGTTTTAGTTTTGTAACTTTTGTCCAATAAAGATTTCATGTATATTTGTTGTTTCATTCCAAGAACAATTACATACCGGTACTTAATTTATATCCTTTCATATGATACATGAGTTACTACTAGGCCTATAGAGTACTGGTTAAAATACATACCGGTACCAAGTTTCAAGAATAAACTTTGATTAGAACATTAATTTTGTTTGTCACTTGTCTATTATTTTCCCTGGGCCGAGTAAAAAATACCTGGGTAGGCTATTCCCATCTCGGGTTACGTCCTAACCTAACCTAACCTAACCCTAATATAATATTATTATAATATTGTGACGCACCCAGTGCGTGGCAACGCAACCTGATTGTACTCCTTGGTACTCCACTGTACCGCCACTGTGTGGTACCGCTGTACCGCTGTACCGTGCTGGCTGCTTATATTGAGTGTGACAACGTATAACTATGTTCTTTGTATCTCTGCAAAGGTCTCGTCATGTGCTAACCAGTGGTGGGTTTTGTTTTAAGCCATGTCGAGACCTTCCATTTAATATGTAGTATCAATAGAGAAGTTGATAGATAAGACAATAGGAATTCAGAGAGAGAGAGTGAGTTAGACTTCAGAGCGAGAGGGTAGCAATGCGCCACGCTGCCGGGGGGGTGGTTGCCAGACGTATGGACCGGTTGGCAGCCCTGCGCTTATAGCTAGGTGCGACAGGGTTGGTAGTCCATTGCCGCCTGCCTATGCTGCCTGGGCTGCCCATGTTGTCGTGCTGCACATTGCCTGGAGGCTCGCTGTGTGTTCCATGATCAGGTTGCCTAGAACCTTTGAGATTCTAACATCCCTTGCCCTCTCTCCCAATTTCTCACGGTTGCACTCTTTCTCTCTGACGACATTACTCTCATTTCATTCTTCTCTCTATTTAAATGCATAACCTTCCCTTGAGGTCCTAAAGGAGTTTCAGCACTCACCTCTCGTATTACTCTTAGGACAAGCATATATTTACATGTATTAGATTTAAGGGGTTAATGTGAACAGCGATCTTCTTGATGAGGATAGTTGGTGAACGTTCTACATGTTCACGAGTTATATGCCCCGCTCATCATCCAATTTGTGACTGGACTGGTGCCATGTGTAAGAGCCCGACCATGCCCAGGAGTTGTCTGTAGAGGGGCGAGGACTTAGCCTTGATTTGCATACCGAGCCAGGAGCGAGTGTAGTACCAGAGACTACAGCTCGCTCGTAGTGCCGGTATAGTAGAGTAACGTAATTTATCTGTCCTTGTGTTCTCTACAGTCTTTTCCTGGGTTCTCGCTTTCGGTGCTGGGACTTGTTGTTCCTGTGACTTGGCCTGCTAGCTAGAACACATGGGGATGATGAGTGGGATATATCTTTATTTTACTAAGCATTGCAGCTTTCTTTAAGTTTATGTATGTAACACTTTACAATACACATTACTCACACACAAGACAACACTATTAATACTTTCATGTATCAATTAACTGCACTGTCGTTTTGCTGCTGTGTCCGGAGTTCTGTTGCGTAGGGCGCATACGGACTCAGAGGGGAGACAGAGTGAGAGAAGCGAAGTAGCCTATGCGGTAGTAGGCTACCGGTGCAGTACTGTTGCCTGCAACCTTTTAGTTATTCCAAGTATAGATTCATTATTATAATAAGTGACTACTATTTATGTTCCTTCCATGTGTATTATTAGGTATCTACTGGATCATGAACATCTTGTATGCTACATGCTAGTGCATGTTAGTAGGGGACAGTTATTCTAGTGCACGCGCTTTCAAGTAGGCGTGTACATTTGTCATTTAGCCTTTCACTGTCATACCTTTAGCCTGCTTCTATTCTACATTATTAGAGGCTTAATATTAACGTAGTTTCTTGAGTATTGCATTTCTTTAGTAATAACGTAACCTATAAATGTCTGAGGGAGTTTAGCCTCATAGCCTACCCCTGTTGTACACTTTCGCCGAGTTAAGGTACCTCGTTACCATAGACGATAACTCTGTAGGGCGTTGGTGCTTTTGTTGTCTGGAGCATATAGTATTTGGGACTGGAATCGAGCGTGTCGTTGTCACATAAGCCATTTCTGTCCTACGATCAAGAATCCCGAATATGTATTGCCGATCCAGCCGTAACAAAATGGCGACCTTGCACAAGATTCAGTAGTATCCTATCACATGTTTTTTGGAGAACTATTCTATGCTACCTAGTAGAGCTGGCTAGAATTTTCTTGCATATTGGAGGAATTTTTATTGTGTCATTATTGTATTGGTGGACTTGCAGATTGTTTCGTTGGGGGTGTCTAGAGTAGAGTCATTCAAGCATCTTTAACATTTTGTGAGTCGAGACTGCAATTAGTAATAAGCACTTCTTTTTTTTTATGAACAGCAATTGTATAACCAGCACTATGTCTAATGACTCATCATTTACGGGGGAGGATAACACGGTACAGCCTAGTGACCAGCAAGTACAACAGATATTTAGGGAGGGGAGTGTTATAAGTGGAGAGAGGGATGCCCGGGCATTTTTGCAGACACCTTTGACCGAACAGCGCCTGCAGGCTATTGATTGTTACGGTCTTCGCTGTTTAGCCACGGTTTTGGGGCGGGACTGTCCTGACAGTTGGCCCAAGAAGAATTTGGTGGCATGTTTGTTGGGTGATGGCGATGGGGCGGTGGGTGGAGTGGGGTCTTGGGGGGGTTCCCTCCAAGCCTCCATTCCACTCTACCCCTGAGCTGGGCCCTCAGCCAGCGAGTCTTAGCACGATGCAGCAGGAGGGTTCTCAAGGGCAAGCTGGCTTACTCGTAAACACGTCTCGGTGTGGATCCCCCATTTTGTGCTCTCCCCCCCCAGGCCTGTCTCCTGAGATGTTATTTCAGCTAGAACTAGCTAAGTTTAAGCTGCAGGAGACTCAGATACAACAGGCTAGTATAGAACGAATTAAGCTGCAGGAGACTCAGATACAACAGGCTAGTATAGAACGCATAGAGGTTGCTAGAATCCAAGCCAATCAGGATGCAACCAGGTACCAGGCTGAAATGGATGTCGAGAAGTCTAGAGTAGAGACCACGGGGCGTCATCTCGGTGGTGGGCACCGGGTTACAGACTCACTTTCGCATTTAATTAAGTTAGTACCCGCATTTGATGAGACAGCAGTGACTGAGTTTTTTGCTCATTTCGAAAAGAAGTGTCGTGAGTATGACTGGCCGGAGGTTAAATGGGCAGCATTAGTTTCATCACGTCTAGTGGGTAAGGGGTTGAAAGCCTACGATGCACTGTCACTGGACGAGAGTGTAGTGTATGGACTGGTGAAGGAGGCTGTGCTCCGGGCCTACGAACTGCAACCCGAAACTTATAGATTGAAGTTCCGTGGCGTGAATAAGAAGAGCGACGTCAGTTTTATGGAGCACGCACGGGACTTAACAGATGCAGGTAATAACTGGTTTCGGTCCGAGCACGCAGAGTCGGCTGAGGAAATTAAGCAACTTTTCTATCTGGAACAGTTTTACAAATGTACTGGAACCGATCTAACGCTGAACATTAAGGAAAAATGTCCCAAGACAGTAGAGGAGGCTGCCAAGATGGCAGACCTCAGATTATCATTGATTCGTGGTTGCGGTGCCGCTCAGAGGGCTGAGTCAGGGCAGAAGGGGCGCTATACCCCACCCACCAGAGTTTTCGATAATAACAAATCCTATGACACACATAACCACACTAAATGCATTGCACCTAATAACACCTACAAACACAAGCCTCTCCCGTTTACTAAAGGTCAGGCCCCTTCTTCGCCCGCACAAGGGAAGAAGCCCATTGGGGATGTGAAATGTTACAAATGTCAGAAGCTAGGCCATTATTCACGTGAGTGCCCTAGTAACACTCCCGCTAAGCCGGTGTCATTGGTTCACAGTATCGGTGTGTCTCTGAAGGCTGCAGCAACTGCCCGGGGTAGGTTGTCAGCAGCTGAGGCACACGCGGTAAAGAAGCGTACGGAAGGCTCGACACCTGTCCGGGACACTTTCTGTAGCCATCGGAGGCATGGGTTTGTGAGCTGGGGGAGTGAACTACGGAGGGTTGACTTGCTGAGGGATACGGGGGCTTCGCAAACTTTGTTGAGGAACTTCACAGGGAAACCGATAAATGCGGCCAGAGTTGTTGTGGTGCAGGGTATAAATGCTACGAGGTCATACCCACTTGTGAGGTTGGAGTTGAGAGTGGGAGAGGTGCGCAGGGAGCTGGATGTAGGGATCGTTGAGTGTTTGCCAGTTGAGGGCGTCGACCTTCTTCTCGGCAACGACTTTGCGGTGCCCACTTCCGGGACTCCACCCTTAGTCGTTGCCGAGAGGGCGGCCGACGTGGATGGTGAGAATCGGGAATGGGTTGGGAGGTGCCAACAGGATAAGATGGCCTGTGTGGTAACCCGATCTCGCTCTGCGGCTCCTGCACAGCCTAGCACTCAACCTCGGGGACAGTGGAGGAAGGATCAGGAGAAGGTTGCTAAGGGCAGGAAAAGGGACATTGATTCTGCTGCACTTCTCGGTGATTCGGTACTTGGACCTATAATAAACACGGGAGTTGACTCTGGCCCAGATATGGTGTGTAACAAGGCAGAGTTGGGTAAGACTTCGCGTGAGGCAAGAGCTGTAGCGAGAGCCACTAAGGCAGTAGAGCCTACTAGCCGGGGTAATGTCTTATTACAAAACCATCTTGATGCATTGACGCCCAGGGACATTAGTGAGCAGCAGCTGCAAGACGCTAGCCTAGCTCGTTATAGCAATGGTGCCATAGAGTTGGAGGAAGATGGGGATGCGAAGCCGGGAGATTTCTTTAGGCTCAACAGGATATTGTACCGCAGATTTCTAGACCCCAAATCGAAGTGGGAGGGCGGTGCGAGGGTAGTAGACCAGGTGGTTGTTCCAAATAAGTATAGAGAGTCCTTATTGTGTCTGGCGCATGATGTGCCGGTGGCGGGTCATTTGGGGGTAACAAAAACATTGGCGGCATTGGGCAGGTTTTTCTGGTGGCCTGGGGTCAAGGCTGATGTCTGTGCATGGGTGGCTGGGTGTGCGACCTGCCAGACAACGGGGAAGCCTAACCAGACAATCCCGAAGGCACCTTTGTTTCCCATACCTGTCACCGGGCCTCCGTTCAGCAAAGTTGTAGTAGATTTGGTTTTGCCCTTTCCCGCTCCTACTAGTAGTGGCAATAAATTCCTGTTGACAATCATGGATGTGGCTACGAGATACCCGGACGCATACCCCATGAGAAACGGCTCGGCAAAAGGCAGTTGTTAATAAACTTATTATTGGTTCTGTTCCGTTATGGATTTTCCACGTGAGGTGCAGTCAGACCAGGGGAGCAATTTTTACATCCATAAATTGTTCAAGCAAACCCTTCAGTTGCACGGTATATGTTTCTGTAGTGTCGTCAGCCTACCATCCCGAGAGTCAGGGAGTCTTGGAGCGGTGGCACTCGACCCTGAAGAGTATGCTACGCTGTTACTGTGCAGAACATGACACTGATTGGGATTTGGGTCTGCAGATATGTTCTGTTCGCTGCACGTGAAAGTCCCAGGAGAGAGCCTGGGGTTCAGTCCAAATCAACTAGTCTTTGGCCATAATGTGAGAGGACCTTTAAGTATGGTGAAAGAGATCTGGGAGGGCGAAGAGAAGCCGGGGTCTGTACTTAAATATATCCTTGAGAGCCGGGAGAGACTTATAGGTTGCATGGCAGCGGCAGGTAATAACTTGGTTAATGCACAGGCGGTCATGAAGCACCAGTATGACGCCAAGGTGAAGCTTCGGGAGTTTTCGGTGGGTCAGGAGGTAATGTTGCTTTTACCTTTGCCTGGACACCCCCTTTTCTGCCAAGTTTATTGGGCCGTATGTGGTGGCTAAGAAACTGTCCGACCTTGATTATCTCGTTGCAACACCTGACCGTAGAAAAAAACATCAGTTATGTCATGTTAACCTCATGAAAGAGTATGTGAGACGCCCCTCAGAGCCTCTCACTGTCCCTGTGCTGGCCTGCAGCGGCCAGGGTGGAGAAGGAGGTGGGGACAGTCATGCTGCTGAGGAGGATAGCTGGGACTGTGTCATTTCCGCGGAACAGTGGGCGGGGAATACTGAACAAGAGGCTAGGCAAGCTGTAAGTCACCTGCCTGAGCACCAGGGTGCTGCTGTCCTAGGCCTGTTCAGGTCATACCCCTCTGTTTTCGCCGAACACCCAGGTATCACTACTCAGGTAACGCACGACGTGGACGTCGGTGATAATGTGCCCTTCAAGTCAGTGCCCTAC
>JBAKBP010034265.1:0-20874 GCA_037953745.1 Lithodes maja | reverse complement strand
AATGAAGCTAAGGAAGCAAAGTAAATACAAACAGATAAACAATAATAAGGCAAAACATCACGACAATAAAACCATAGCGAAAGACAGAATGGTACGAGTAAAGAAAAACATGGATAATACAGACTTTATGAAGACAATTATGAAGAAAATAAAGCCAAAAATGAAACCCAAGTTGGTCCAAGTAAAGCGAAGTAAACACACATAACATAAACATGGTAAAACAAAAAAGATCTACTAAAACAAAACCTGGACTCATTTAAGGGGGAGATTTCCACTTGAGGGACTTTTTTCTTGACCCCTTTCTCCCTCATGTTTAGCCCCATTGCTTTTCTAATTTTAAGACTTTCTCCCCATTATTTTGACGATTTTAAGATCTTTCAGAACTATTTCTGTCAATTTTAAGACCTTTCGTGCCATTACGGTGTCGATTTTATCCTGGCGAGCGATAGCGAGCCTGTAATATAAGAGGAACCGGCTTTCAGCGGGGACATTTTTCTACCGAAAAATGTACAAATTTATCTTGAAAGGAGCTCAAGGGGGTGCAATCTTAAGCTTATTGATGGATATCTAGAGACCAAACTAAAAACCTCCTTTAAGGTCCAGTCGTTTTTCCACCAAAGTCAGAAAAGAAATTGAAGGTAAGAAAGTGGAAGTAAATTAGTGAGATTCAAAATAGAGAAGACAACGAGAACATGACAATAGTAAACTAGAGTGATATATACAGAATGGAACATGACAATAGTAAACTAGAGTGATATATACAGAATGGAACATGACAATAGTAAACTAGAGTGATATATACAGAATGGAACATGACAATAGTAAACTAGAGTGATATATACAGAATGGAACATGACAATAGTAAACTAGAGTGATATATACAGAATGGAACATGACAATAGTAAACTAGAGTGATATATACAGAATGGAACATGACAATAGTAAACTAGAGTGATATATACAGAATGGAACATGACAATAGTAAACTAGAGTGATATATACAGAATGGAACATGACAATAGTAAACTAGAGTGATATATACAGAATGGAACATGACAATAGTAAACTAGAGTGATATATACAGAATGGAACATGACAATAGTAAACTAGAGTGATATATACAGAATGGAACATGACAATAGTAAACTAGAGTGATATATACAGAATGGAACATGACAATAGTAAACTAGAGTGATATATACAGAATGGAACATGACAATAGTAAACTAGAGTGATATATACAGAATGGAACATGACAATAGTAAACTAGAGTGATATATACAGAATGGAACATGACAATAGTAAACTAGAGTGATATATACAGAATGGAACATGACAATAGTAAACTAGAGTGATATATACAGAATGGAACATGACAATAGTAAACTAGAGTGATATATACAGAATGGAACATGACAATAGTAAACTAGAGTGATATATACAGAATGGAACATGACAATAGTAAACTAGAGTGATATATACAGAATGGAACATGACAATAGTAAACTAGAGTGATATATACAGAATGGAACATGACAATAGTAAACTAGAGTGATATATACAGAATGGAACATGACAATAGTAAACTAGAGTGATATATACAGAATGGAACATGACAATAGTAAACTAGAGTGATATATACAGAATGGAACATGACAATAGTAAACTAGAGTGATATATACAGAATGGAACATGACAATAGTAAACTAGAGTGATATATACAGAATGGAACATGACAATAGTAAACTAGAGTGATATATACAGAATGGAACATGACAATAGTAAACTAGAGTGATATATACAGAATGGAACATGACAATAGTAAACTAGAGTGATATATACAGAATGGAACATGACAATAGTAAACTAGAGTGATATATACAGAATGGAACATGACAATAGTAAACTAGAGTGATATATACAGAATGGAACATGACAATAGTAAACTAGAGTGATATATACAGAATGGAACATGACAATAGTAAACTAGAGTGATATATACAGAATGGAACATGACAATAGTAAACTAGAGTGATATATACAGAATGGAACATGACAATAGTAAACTAGAGTGATATATACAGAATGGAACATGACAATAGTAAACTAGAGTGATATATACAGAATGGAACATGACAATAGTAAACTAGAGTGATATATACAGAATGGAACATGACAATAGTAAACTAGAGTGATATATACAGAATGGAACATGACAATAGTAAACTAGAGTGATATATACAGAATGGAACATGACAATAGTAAACTAGAGTGATATATACAGAATGGAACATGACAATAGTAAACTAGAGTGATATATACAGAATGGAACATGACAATAGTAAACTAGAGTGATATATACAGAATGGAACATGACAATAGTAAACTAGAGTGATATATACAGAATGGAACATGACAATAGTAAACTAGAGTGATATATACAGAATGGAACATGACAATAGTAAACTAGAGTGATATATACAGAATGGAACATGACAATAGTAAACTAGAGTGATATATACAGAATGGAACATGACAATAGTAAACTAGAGTGATATATACAGAATGGAACATGACAATAGTAAACTAGAGTGATATATACAGAATGGAACATGACAATAGTAAACTAGATAGAGTATATACAGAATGGAACATGACAATAGTAAACTAGAGTGATATATACAGAATGGAACATGACAATAGTAGACTAGAGTGATATATACAGAATGGAACATGACAATAGTAACTGAGTGATATATACAGAATGGAACATGACAATAGTAAACTAGAGTGATATATACAGAATGGAACATGACAATAGTAAACTAGAGTGATATATACAGAATGGAACATGACAATAGTAAACTAGAGTGATATATACAGAATGGAACATGACAATAGTAAACTAGAGTGATATTATACAGAATGGAACATGACAATAGTAAACTAGAGTGATATATACAGATGGAACATGACAATAGTAAACTAGAGTGATATATACAGAATGGAACATGACAATAGTAAACTAGAGTGATATATACAGAATGGAACATGACAATAGTAAACTAGAGTGATATATACAGAATGGTACATGACAATAGTAAACTAGAGTGATATATACAGAATGGAACATGACAATAGTAAACTAGAGTGATATATACAGAATGGAACATGACAATAGTAAACTAGAGTGATATATACAGAATGGAACATGACAATAGTAAACTAGAGTGATATATACAGAATGGAACATGACAATAGTAACTAGAGTGATATATACAGGAATGGAACATGACAATAGTAAACTAGAGTGATATATACAGAATGGAACATGACAATAGTAAACTAGAGTGATATATACAGAATGGAACATGACAATAGTAAACTAGAGTGATATATACAGAATGGAACATGACAATAGTAAACTAGAGTGATATATACAGAATGGAACATGACAATAGTAAACTAGAGTGATATATACAGAATGGAACATGACAATAGTAAACTAGAGTGATATATACAGAATGGAACATGACAATAGTAAACTAGAGTGATATATACAGAATGGAACATGACAATAGTAAACTAGAGTGATATATACAGAATGGAACATGACAATAGTAAACTAGAGTGATATATACAGAAGGAACATGACAATGTGAATATACAGAATGGAACATGACAATAGTAAACTAGAGTGATATATACAGAATGGAACATGACAATAGTAAACTAGAGTGATATATACAGAATGGAACATGACAATAGTAAACTAGAGTGATATATACAGAATGGAACATGACAATAGTAAACTAGAGTGATATATACAGAATGGAACATGACAATAGTAAACTAGAGTGATATATACAGAATGGAACATGACAATAGTAAACTAGAGTGATATATACAGAATGGAACATGACAATAGTAAACTAGAGTGATATATACAGAATGGAACATGACAATAGTAAACTAGAGTGATATATACAGAATGGAACATGACAATAGTAAACTAGAGTGATATATACAGAATGGAACATGACAATAGTAAACTAGAGTGATATATACAGAATGGAACATGACAATAGTAAACTAGAGTGATATATACAGAATGGAACATGACAATAGTAGACTAGAGTGATATATACAGAATGGAACATGACAATAGTAAACTAGAGTGATATATACAGAATGGAACATGACAATAGTAAACTAGAGTGATATATACAGAATGGAACATGACAATAGTAAACTAGAGTGATATATACAGAATGGTACGAGTCAATAGGAACATAAGCCATAAAACACATAGCCAAACAATCCAAATAAAACACATAGCCAAACAATCCAAATAAAACACAGTCAAACAATCCAAATAAAACACATAGCCAAACAATCCAAATAAAACACACAGTCAAACAATCCAAATAAAACACAGTCAAACAATCCAAATAAAACACAGTCAAACAATCCAAATAAAACACACAGTCAAACAATTCAAATAAAACACAGTCAAACAATCCAAATAAAACACACAGTCAAACAATCCAAAGACACTAAATAATAGCATACACATTGATCCGAGTAAAAGACAAGTATAAACACAGAACAAAAACAGGCAAAACAGTGAAATCAAACGAAACCCAAATAAATGACGGATTGCCTGGACTCTTTTAAGGGAGCCCACCTCGCTTCTTTTTTTTTTTCTCTTTCTCTCCCTCTCTTTTTGGCTTTTATCCATTTGGCCCCATTCAGCCTACTGTTTTAAGACGTTTACCCCCATCCAGGTGTCAATATTTTCCTGGCGAGCGGTAGCGAGCCAGCATATATATTTTTTTTGTTTAGACAGCAAGCTAAATTTGTAAATGTTTCGATAGAAAAATGTCTCCGGCGAAGCCGGATTTCTCCATACAATGCTGGCTCTCTATCTCTCGCCAGGAAGATATCGACACCTGGATGGGGATAAACGTCTTAAAATAGTTGGCTGAATGGGGCCGAATGGATATAATAAGCCAGGGAAAGAGAGAAAAGGAGAGAAAGATACAAAACAAAAACGGTGACCCCCCTTAAAAGCCCAGTCGTATCTCCACCAACGTCAGAAAGGAAATTGAGGCTAAGAAGGATGGCGATTGGAAAGGAAGAGAAAGAGGGGGTATAAATAATTGTGAAACGAAAGAATCTAGCTATGGCACGTTGTTGGCATGCAGAGATGATAACCGTGACAGTGTAATAACAGTATTCTTTGCAGTATCTGTCGAAGAAAAAACACCTACAACAATTAATAACCAACTGCGCTATTAAATGTGTGTGTGTATGTGTGTATGAGAATAACAGAATGAAATAATGGGTGTATCGGTGATATATGTGACCCAAAAACCTACACTCAATCACTCTCTTCGTAAATGGTTTTCGTAATAGCCATGTATGTTATCATTTTCTCGGCAAAAGCATTCCCCAGTCAAATATGAGACTAAAACGGGAAACATGTTGAGGGTTCTGTGCCTTATGTGACCTAATATACTAAAGATAACCACTGTGTTCGTAAATTGCTCTCGAAATAACCACGTATCTATTCATTTATCTAGGCAGAGGCATCCCCGACTTTAAGGGGACGTTATAGTATTTATTTGATTAGTTTTATAAATACCGGTATATATAATTTATTTGTTTAGTTTTATAAATACCGGTATATATAATTTATTTGTTTAGTTTTATAAATACCGGTATATATAATTTATTTGTTTAGTTTTATAAATACCGGTATATATAATTTATTTGTTTAGTTTTATAAATACCGGTATATATAATTTATTTGATTTAGTTTTATAAATACCGGTATATATAATTTATTTGATTTAGTTTTATAAATACCGGTATATATAATTTATTTGTTTAGTTTTATAAATACCGGTATATATAATTTATTTGTTTAGTTTTATAAATACCGGTATATATAATTTATTTGTTTAGTTTTATAAATACCGGTATATATAATTTATTTGATTTAGTTTTATAAATACCGGTATATATAATTTATTTGTTTAGTTTTATAAATACCGGTATATATAATTTATTTGTTTAGTTTTATAAATACCGGTATATATAATTTATTTGTTTAGTTTTATAAATACCGGTATATATAATTTATTTGTTTAGTTTTATAAATACCGGTATATATAATTTATTTGATTTAGTTTGCTCTCTTAACCTCTATCAAGCTTAAAATATAACGCCCCCAAAACCCCATTCTAGGTAAATTTGTACTTTTTTCGGTAGAAAAATGTCCTAGCCGTAGGCCGGTTCCTCCTAATTTACAGGCTCGCTATCGCTCGCAAGGAAAATGTTGATACCTAAATAGGGCGAAAGGTCTTAAAATCGCCAAAATAATGTGGCAAACGTCTTAAAATCTCTAACTAATGGGGTTAAACCTGAGGGAGAAGGGGTTCCAGAAAAGAAAATCCATCCCCTTAATATAAGAGTAAACCAGCCGAATATTGGAGGTCAGGGTCCATTCATCATCTATAGGCCTCGGTGATGCCCCTTCTGACCCTTCATTTGCATATTGTTTATTGCGGGAGCGGTTTCATCCCGGGATGGCTCGGGCAGGTAGAATGTGGACCGTATATCTTCTTTTCTATACGATGAATCCGTCTCGCTCTCTGTCTCACTTTTTTTTTTTTTTTTTTTTTTTTTTGCTATCATTAGACGATGTTGTTTACGCTTAGGAAAGACCTCCACTAGTCAAAGAGATAACACCTATTTCTCTTTGTCCTTTAATTAATTTAGATCCTTCTTAACCCATTGGCTGCGGGAGACGTTCCGGAACGCCATGGCAATTTACAGCAAATTACAGGCTTTTAAACCCTCTTAAAGCCTCTTAAAGCCTGTAGAATCGAGTGTGAGTGAGCGGGAGCGCGGCAGGCCCCCCATCCTCTCTCCAGCCAGCCGGCCAAGGCACTAAGGAGTATGAGCCATACTCTCGCTAGACATACAGTGCTGCCAAAGGCAAATGTAGCACGACATTAGCGATAATTGATCAGTATTAGCGAATGTCTATGGTAGCGCTACGGGTGAAGCCTGAGCGCTACGAAGCTTATTCTGGTGTCATTTTGAAACTATTTTCTTCCAGCTTTTGGCTGAATACACTTCATTTCAATCAGACACTTGCTTAATCAATCAGGAGTGCCTGAATGAGCCCTAATGAGGCGGAAATATGCCCGCAGTGTAAGTGTTAAACTGGAGATAAATTTAACACATATATCTCTATGCCCTTTTATTAATCTAGATCCTTCCAAAACTGAAGATAAATTTAACACATACAGTATATCTCTTTGCCCTTTACTTCATCTAGATCCTTTCAAAACTGAAGATAGTAATGTAGTTATAGCAAAAACAAAATGTAATGGAAAAGGAAATAATCCAATCCATGTATACGATTATAATGATTGAATGAATATAATAATCCAATCCATGTATACGATTATAATGATTGAATGAATATAATAATCCAATCCATGTATGCGATTATAATGATTGAATGAATATAATAATCCAATCCATGTATACGATTATAATGATTGAATGAATATAATAATCCAATCCATGTATACGATTATGATTGAATGAATATAATAATCCAATCCATGTATGCGATTATAATGATTGAATGAATATAATAATCCAATCCATGTATGCGATTATAATGATTGAATGAATATACTGTAGATAAGTGGGTGACAAACTTAACCCTTTCAGTACGAGGGTGTCTAGTTAACCCTTTCAAGACTCATTTACGCATTTCCTTTCTGTTTCCTGGCTATTGTTAGACGATTGTATTCAGAATAGGAAGAGTATTTGGAAGTCAGAGGGTTGATGGAGATAGTCGTTACCCTCTTAATTCCCACATATCCTATCTAAACTACATAAAATCGTCTAATGATAGCCAGAATAAACTATCAAAATGCGGCATAATCTTCAAGGGGTTAAGGGGAGATCTCTACTTGAGGGATTTTTTTCTTGACCCCTTTCTCCCTCATGTTTAGCCCCATTGCTTTTGATATTATAAAACGTTTTCCCCATTAGTATAGCGATGTTAAGAACTTTCACCCCATATTAAGACGTTTCGTGCAATTCAGGTGTCGATTTTATCCTGGCGAGCGATAGCGATCCTGTAATTTAAGAGGAACGGCCTTCGGCCGGGACAGTTTTCTACCGAAAAATGTACAAATTTATCTTGAAAGGGACTCAAGGGGGTGTAATTTTAAGCTTGATGGAGGTCTAGGGAACAAACTAAATACCTCCCCTTAATATTATTCTGGTTCTCATTAACCCCTTCTGTACCGGGGATGTCTTTTTCAATTTATTCCAGTTATATTTAGACGATTTTGTTCAGTTTAAGAAGGATGTGTGGTAACAAAAGGGGTTAAGTGAGGTAGTTCAACGTCTGTTAATTGCTGGAGATTCTTTTTAAACTGAATAAAATCATTTAATACTAGCCAGATATATGTCAAAAGGACGTCGCCGGTACAGAAGAGGTTAAGGGATTTTATCTAGTTTAGGAAGTATCTGTAGAACTAAGGTCAATTGGGTATCAATTGACCTACCTCTTCGATGCTTACAGCCTCTTCCAAAGCTGAAATAGATCATCTAATGCTGGTCAGAATATAATTTAAATGACGTCATTGTGTTGAAAGGGTAAACAGCAGACAGTGTTCAGCCGTCTGCAATTAAAGGGAGGATTTTGTTTTCCTTTATTTTTCTAGACCCCCTTCTCCCTCATCTTTACCCTATTAGTTTTGATATTTTATGAAGTTCACCCCTCTATTTTGGTGATTGTAAGACCTTTCACCCCATTTATTTGCCAATATTAAGACCTTTCGAGCCATTTAGGTGACGATATATTCCTCACAAGCCATAGTTAGCCTTTAATTTAGGAGGAACCGGTTTATCTCGAATGGGGGTCTTGTTTTTTTATTTATATTTGTTTAAGCTTAATAGAAGTCTAGGGAGTAAACTTTAGAAAACAAAAAATCAAACTTAATGACAACAAACAGTGACTTAAAATGTTAGTTGCTGTATCGGTAAAGTGCAATCAAACTAATGGGGCTAAACACGAGGAATACGGGGTCCAGAAAAACACCCCCTTAACACTCAAGCCGCGGGGTCCGACATATGTCGAGTGAGAGAATCATGGCCACCCCTGCGGGGCCCGACATATGTCGCAAGGGATGTTGAGCACATTATCGGCTCTGAGAGAGAGTCCACGCGTTGGGAGGACAATAGGCGGGCTCTGACCGCTTGGCATGGACCTAGTCCCACCACTGACGTAACGTCCACACCATCCCACACCCCAGGCCTCGCGAGAACAAGGAAAAACTGGGGAATTTACCGTATTTTAGGGTTTTTCCCCTCGTGTTGCAACATCCTTGCAAGAGAACCCGTGGTCGTACAAGGATGATTCAGGTGTCATTGGAAAGCTCTATTATCGCCCTTTCACGGATACATAATTGTATTATGCTGTGGCTCTTGTTTATGCATGAAAAAGAGCATGGAATGAAGCTCGTTTAGGGTAAATATTCCCGCCAGGCAGGTAGTAGAAGATACAAACATCCCCGTCCGTAAGGGGTTAATGGTCAAACAGGCGGTATGATATTGTGTCCGGCATTGAAGTAAATAAATTTTTCCCTGCCGATGTAGACGAATAGAGGTGAAATTTTCTTTAATAGTTTCCGGTTAAATATATTCTTGCCTTTTGGCCCATTTTCTATGGAGAAAAAATTAGCCATTCTTTCTGTATTTAGAGTATTTCCTTACCAAACTGTCAGTGTACACTATGTTTTCCTCTCTCTCTCTCTCTCTCATACCTTACCTGATATAATGGTTTTATCTAAATCCCAGTCTGTAGTAATTAATCTACAGTCGCCAAATAAATCACTATGCTGTATAAAACTGCTAAACCTATTTATCTGTGAACATCCATCTAACCTACAACCTCTCTCTCCCCCGCAGTCCTGGTGATGTGTGGGTCCCGCCTCAACATCCGGAAGATAATGTTGGCAGCGGCGGGACTCAACATGGTGGCCTCCGGAGACTACGCCTTCTTCAACATAGAGCTCTTCACGGGGTCAGTAACATACTTTACTTCTAAGTTTGTTTTATTTCATTCTTGGTAGACTGGAATTTCTTGAGATTCTGATGTGAAATAGTGCAGCCTCACATACAGTATACGTGTTAGTTACTGTAGCTTTGATATTCATTGATATTATTTTTGTTGACTTATTGATGGTCACAGGAAAGCTATTACTGCAAATTAAACTTTGAACTGGAGTGGAAGAAAAGAAGCTAGGAAATTTTCCTTACCATGGTTTGCCAGGTGTTACCGCTCGAGGTGGGTGTTTCTGAGGGTAAGCGACATAGCCTTTTAAAAAAACTATATCACGAAGCTATCCACCTTCTTCCTCCTTGAACAGATCTTTATTATAAGCTGTGTGTCGACACATAGTGTAGTCTTTGCATATTGTTGTTTATTTTTTTAAAAGTCTCCTATTATCATAAATAACATATTTATAATGTGAAAGTATTTACCTCCTTTTGTGTTATGATAATTAATCAGCCTATTATTATGTTTATAGTCATTAACAGGTACATATGGAAATTAACATGACTACTATACTACATAAGTGTAGTCTTAATAGTTCCGATAATAACATATCATTAACTAAAAATTAGTGTAGCATATTTTCCTTGCACTATTAACGAGTATTTATGCTGGAATCACAAAGTATATATAATTATGTGTGGAATATGCCCGTAAAATTACGGGAAAATATATATTCACTCCATACTTCAAGACTAATTATATAAACCAGGCCCCCCCCCCCCTTTAATTAGGTGAAAGGACAAGTCGGATAAGGCTAAGTAGATGTAAATGTAGTATCCGGGGAATTAAAGGAATGGGACGAATTACGTTAAAAACCCTTTTAACCGTAATGAGAAAAGTCGAGAGCCGCTTTTTTCTTTCACTTGATTATACTCCGTTCATATTAACTTGGCTGTAACTCAATACCTCCTAATGAATATAATTGGTTGACAGTGGTGGGTGGAGTAACTTGAAGCTGGAAATAAATCAATATTAATGTCAACAAATAGGTTATGTAGTTGATCAACTAGATGTATCCATGAAGAAGGTTGAACAAAACAAAACTTCCAAGTTACTTTCAAGGGAATAGTTATTGTCGTTAGTCGTGATAATCCGCGTTATAAACGGTTTTGATTTCATGATTCCCGAAATGAGAAACGTCGACTTTAATAAACAGGCTGCTATAATCATCTCTAGCGTATACGCCTGGACGATTATTATAAACAAACTACTTTAAATCGTTGGACACTTAAGCATATATACCGAATACATTATTTGTCTATGTATATGAAGGAGACAAAGGGCAGGTTGCCTGTAACAAGTGTCTCCCCAGAGCCAAAAGAGTGACAGAGAGCCAAATTCAAGGGAAGTTGGGGTCAAAATGTCTGGTCACACGAAGTTTAAAGCAGTCTAAGTCATTGATTGAAGGGAAGAATAATTGAGGGAGAGAGTTCCAGAGTTTACTTGTTGAGTAGAAGAAAGACTGAGAAAGCTTGCCAACTCGGGTTGGAAAGCTGGAGTGGGACTGAGTTGAATGGCGGGTGACTCGCACTCGCTGCAACGGAGGAGGTATGCACTGTGAGAGCTCTGAAGAACACTGATGGTTGTAATAGCGATATAGCTAATTGGTGCAAGAATTGCTCACAAAGTGATACAAGCATGAAACTTCCCGGAAATGTTCACAAGGACCTACTTTACAATTTCAGAGCAGGAGCCACCGAGATTTCTGTATTGCATAGCAACGGTTGCTAGGCAAAGCATTTTCCTTAGCAACCGGCAGCAACGATGCAGTTTCTGAACTACTATGAAGTGTTATGACTTTGTACTTTTATTTATTTTCCTATATTCACTCCTAAAATGGTTCAAAAGATGTATAAAAGCATATATATCTATATAATAGAGTGAATGTCAGCACACAACCAGGGCACACTGGTGATATCACTGCTGTGTAACTCAGCATGGGGTTCAGTGCCAGCTGATCTAGATATACTAGTGCTTTAATAAGTACTAGTATATCTAGATCAGTGTCCCAAATGCTATCTAACAGCCCCAAATCCACTAGCTACTAAACTGTAGTTTGTAGTTGGTAGATGTAGTTAGAAGTTGGTAGATGTAGTTAGATAGCCACGCCTGAATTGACAGGATGTGCCAGCGCGGGAGAGCCGAGCCAAGGGTAACGGGGCTTAAGAATTACCCGGAAGGTGTACAGATCGCACGGGACTTAAATGGCACTGGATGAACGATCGGGCTAGGTGTAGGGAAACTGAACCTAGTTGTATCCCATAAAGGAATGTGTGCAACAGATGTATTTGATAAAGGTGGTAAAAGGATAAACCCTCGGCCTTAATCATATTTTGTTTCCAGTTTCAGCAAGTTTGATATATTTGATCTGCGCACAGTGATAGTCAAGACGTACTGAATATTCACAGAAATGGCCAGTGCCTCATCTTCATCTGTTCAAGCAACTGATTGGACTATCTGTGTTTTTTGTCAACTGGACACCAAAGAGTCTCTCATATCACCAACTGACAGAGGCTATGAAACCATAGTAGACAACATCACACAGTTTAGTAACCTTGACTCAATGCCAATCAAAATCAATCTGGCACGACTTGACCATGGGAATGGTATTCAATTAACATTGAAAGAACAGAATGCAAAGTGGCACAAATCTTGTTATCAGAAGTTTTCACATACCAAACTGGAACGCGCAAAACGAAAGCACAAGTCTGAGGAAGATGGGACTGCTTCAAAACGAATTTTCACACGTAGCACTAGCAGTGGTGGTGATACTGCCTCAAGTGGAACAGTTGGCAGCAATTGGGAATCCTGTACAGAGTTCGAGAATTCTTCACTGACGAGCAGTTGGCCGTGATATATAAAAGTCATGTGCGTTCTCAGATGGATTACTGTTCACCTCTGTGGGGTGGAAGTGGAGTGGTTGCATTGAGGCAGTTGGACAAAATTCAAAATAAAGCTATTAGATTTAATCAATAACCCTGCAATCACACAGGACCTTCCTACATTATCCATACAAAGAAACGTTGCATCCCTTGCATTATTCTACAGATATTTTCACAGCAATTGTTCCGAGGAACTTGCTTCAATTGTGCCGCCTCTCCACATCTTTCCCCGTAGAACTAGGGCGGCTGAGAGCGCCCATGAATTTACACTTTCTCCTCCACAATGCAGAACTTCTGCTTATCAGAATTCATTTATCCCCAGAGCTACTACTCTTTGGAATTCACTTCCCTCGAATTGCTTTCCACAAACTTACAATCTACAAATGTTTAAATCCAGTTGTTACAAACATTTTATGAATGGAGGATGCCTTTAGGCACATGGACCTTTTTGTGTTATCTGTGTTTTTCCTTCCTCCGTTCATTGTCTCTTAAAAAAAAAAAAAAAAAAAAATTGTCCCAAATGCTTCTTTTGTTCCCAGCAGCAAACAAAGGAGAACCTCCGCGAAGTCTGTACATTTCAACTAGATTTTCGTGTGAGGAAATGCGCACATGATCTACAAGATGAAAATCTTCTTGCAAAATTAAGTGCAGGAGACCTTATTGCCCAGGAGGCAAAGTATCATGCAAACTGCCTTACAAACCTGTACAATAGAGCACGTGCAAAGGTATCACAGGGTCAGGATGCCTCAGATGACCAGACATGTAAAGGAATTGCTTTGGCTCAGCTGATTTTCTACATTGAGGAGAAGAGGCAAGATGAGGATGTGAAGGTGTTCAGACTTGCAGATCTTGTGAAGCTCTACACTGACAGGCTAAATCAACTTGGAGTGGATGTTACTGCACGAGTAAACAGTAAGCATCTGAAAGACCGCATTCTCATGCATCTCCCAAGGATGAAAGCTTACAAAGAAGGATGAGATGTGTTCATGGCTTGTGAAGAAGATGTTGGCTCTATTCTCCGAGAAGGATACTAGACTGTTCGAGACGAGCAGAGTGTCATGATGACCCAAATTGCTGAAATTATCCGACAGGACATCTTCGCACACAAAATAACATTCTCTGGATCGTTTGGCCATAACAGCCAAGTGGAGTCTGTTCCACGGTCCCTTTTGTCACTGGTCAGCATGCTTATCAATGGTTCAAACATCACAGATCAAACATCCAACACAACTATCAGCCAACCAATACTATCCATTGCTCAGCTGTTGGCATCAAGAGACGCAGGGATTAGTTAGTGTAATGGAGGACATGGGGAGCCCATTTGAGGAGGAAGGGCAGGACCTTCTCAGACTCCATACAAAGGACATCATGGATGAGCAGTCAGTCGAGTGTCTAACCACTCTCGCATCAAAGGGTCAGGAGCAGTATGCAACATTTGTGGAAGAGCGGCTCAGAACAAATACTAAGCCAATCACAGCAACAATTACCAGGAACAAGGTGGTACTGTTCAATGTCCAAGGCAAACGATCAAACAAATCAGGGGACAAAGTCAGTCTCCTCAAAAGTGAAACTTCGCTGTTTGCAAGTCTGTATGTTGCATGTCAGACAAGTAAAGGTGACTTGAACAATTTCTTCAATCATGAAAACCTCCCATTTCCTCCATCTCTGTCTGCCTATGGGCAGCTACGTCCAGGGACGAAGTCTGATCTCATAGAATGTCTGGAAAAGAAAGTAGGGTCATCAAATGATGTGACACCAGAGACTGAAGTGCGAATCATGGATGGTGCGGCACTTGTTCACTTTCTTAGACCTGAGGGCTGCAAGACATTTGGAGACTATGCTGCCAAGGTCTTTCTTCCATACATAAACAATGCTCAAAGTCAGGCTCTGAGAGTGGATGTTGTCTGGGACCAGTACTTCGATAACAGCCTCAAGTCACAGACAAGAGAACAACGTGTCACTGGTCCTATTCAGCGCAGACGAGTTGGTGCGTCTAGCCCAACACCAAAGAACTGGCAGCAGTTCCTTCGCTTGGCCAACAACAAGACAGACCTGTTTACATTCCTGAACAAGGAACTGCTGGAAAATGCATCAGGAGACCAGACTCTCATTGTTACTGATGGTGCCAATGTGCTATGCTTACCTACACGAGACACCAGCAACATTGCTCCCTGCAACCATGAGGAGGCAGACTCGAGGATCATGGTGCATGTCAGTGATGCTGTTATGCAGGGCTTCCACAAGATCCTTGTTCGAACTGTGGACACTGACGTGGTAGTATTGGCAGTGGCAGTCGTACAGCAGCTGGCTCAGAGACAGCAGATAGAACTCTGGATTGCCTTTGGTTGTGGAAAGGACTTTAGGTACATCACAGCTCATGAAATATGTGCTTCACTTGGCACAGAAAGATCCTTGGCACTGCCTGTGTTCCATGCTTATACAGGTTGTGATACCGTGTCCTATCTGGTCCAGGTGGGAAAGAAGACTGCATGGAAAGTGTGGGAGGCACATGATGAATTTACTGCGACATTCTATGAGCTGCACAATGCACCTGAACAAATTGGTGAAGCGACTGAGGCTTCTCTGGAGTACTTCACCATTCGACTCTATGACATGACAGCAACTTCTCGTTCCATCAATGAAGTCAGAAAGAATCTGTTCATCCACAAAGGACGTCAGATATCATGTCTACCTCCAACCAAGGCTGCTCTACAGCAACACATGAAGAGGGCAGTACTACAAGGTGGGCACCACTGGGGCTGCACCACGGTGCCAGAACGACAGTTGCCCTCTCCAAGTGAGTGGGGATGGACTTGCCCAGAAAAGTGGAGGCCTCTGTGGTCTAACTTGCCCGAAGCCAGTGCAACCTGCCCAGAACTACTGAAGTGTTCTTGCCGAGGAGGATGCACAGACTGCAAATGTGTTGATGCGCATCTAAAATGCACAGCCTACTGCAAATGCAAAAGTGACTCTGACAACAGTGTCTGAAGCTTTAGGAGTGGCATTTTTATAGCCTGACTTGCCCTAAATTGGATTTTATGCCACATCATTCTTGTATATGATCTCCAAATGCAATGCTACATGTTTTTTAGAACAAGGAGTTGAAAAAAAAACATAGCACCTCACAGTTTTCCAGAAACTGCATTGTTGCTGCCGGTTGCTAAGGAAAATGATTTGCCTAGCAACCGTTGCTATGCAACACTGAAATCTCGGTGGCTCCTGCCCTGAAATTGTAAAATAGGTCTTTGTGAACTATTGTGGAAAGTTTTATGCTTGTATCACCTTGTGAGCAATTCTTGTCCTATTTAGTACCGATTGCCCTCACTATAGACTCACCATGAGCCCTCTAATCGATCCCCAATAATGTACTGTACACTAATTTAAAATACCAGTTAACTTTTAGGCTGTTAAACAGTCTTAGGATTAGAAATTATTATCTTCATCACATGATAGGCCTAACCTACTAGACCGTCCGACTCACTGCCCGGACTAGAGAGAGAGAGAGAGCAAGCGAGAGCAAGCTCTAACGCGTCTCACGCGGGCGGGCGCGCGCGCACACACACACACACACACACACACACACGCACACGCACACACACACTTTTTTTTTAACGTCTTGAAAAAAAAAAAAGTCCCACCCCTTTCCCATTCTTAAGTAAGCCATTTTAGATTTACAGAAGAGTGACCACACACACACACACCCACACATTTTTCATCCGACTGTTGTATATCGTAGAGGGAAGTATTGCAAGGGAAGGATTTATTGTTCTCCTCACAAACAACATATATTAGTTACCATTATCTTGTGCTAGAGAGAGAAACGAAAATAATACTAAATACAGATAATAACAAGACCTGCATTCAGCATATATATTTTATCATTTCTTCAATAATAACAAGTCATAATAATTCATACAAAATAACAGTAATATTACCGATAACAACATATCATCCAATGACATTGTTGGTAGCATTTTCCCTTTCACTGTCGACTAGTATTATGCAGGAATCACAAATTCTAAAAAAAAAATATATATATAGATATATATAATTTTTATGGAATATGTACATAACATTTCGGGAAAATATATTTTCGCTGTATACATCAAGAATATTTATATATAATATTGTCATGTGACAGTATTTGTTTAATTATTGATGATATACTGTACAGTATAAATATAAAACATTACAGCCCCTGTTCATATTGTAATTATTGTGTTTCAGAATAATGAATAGCAAACTAAAATTAAAAACGGTTCCACAACATTTATATAGTTATTGCATCTTGTAGACAATGAGAAAATGTGAACTGGAATAGTCAATTAACACAATAAACTATTAATATATATATATATATATATATATATATATATATATATATATATATATATATTGAGGAGGATAAGATCCAGAATCGCGTGCGTTTTGACCTTTATTGCAATATCTCGGATATACCTACATCCATCTTCAGGCATGCATATCGATCCTAAAATAAAGTGTACATATATTATACTGTAAGTATTACTTTTATATAATGTAGGTTCATTTTATTAGACTAATTGTAAAATAACCAAAATAAACAAAATTATAATGTTATGCATTTTATATATTGGTAATTTTACAATTTACAATTTAAATGTTAATGTTGTTCGTTCGTTGCAATAACTCGGCTGTTCATAAACACACTAAGGTATAAGTATTAAATATCCAAACGAGTTACCATTATGTGATAGGGTGATTAAAATGTTTCTCAGTTTATCATGTTTCGAAATTATATTATGGTTACGCAGGCTTACTAATTAATGTGGTTGTGCATACATGTAAACTATATTAACCTTGGAATGAGAGGACTGCGCTATGGCTCAAATTAATTAATTAATATTAATAACCCCTACTTATAGGTGTGTGGGAGGGGGAACTGCAATACAATGTAAATGAACCGTGTTCTGGCCGGTAAATTATATGGGTGTATCTGTTTCGGTCATTAGGTGTATAATATAGTTATGTTTTGGTGATTAAGGATATATCTGGCTATATTGGCAATTTATATTATATCTACCTGTTTTGATCAACAGGTATATAATTATCTTTTTGGTGATCAAGTTAATATCTGGCTATTTTGGTGCTATAAATCACAGCTACTTGTTTTGGTGATCCGATCTATATTAATCGTTTAAGTGATCAACTTTACATCAAGTTATTTTGGTGATTACGTTAGATAAACCCGAAATACCATAGCTATATTAACATTAGAACTAAAGACATTTCTGATGTTTGGGTGTGGAGAGAGAGAGAGAGAGAGAGAGAGAGAGAGAGAGAGAGAGAGAGAGAGAGAGAGAGAGAGAGAGAGAGAGAGAGAGAGCGTCCTGCAACGCAATGTACTGTATATGTAGCGTGTAATGTCCGGCAATTTATATGTATACCTGTTTTGGTGATCAAGTGTGTATACCCATATGTGTGATTGGGTTAGATACGCCCACATGGCTGTTTGTCATAGCTGTTGGCCTTACCGGTAAGATCATGAAGTTGTTAAAGTACACACACACACACACACACACACACACACACACACACACACACACACACACACACACAGTATATACGAATGATGAGTATGGATGCATTCGGAATTCACGGCCATAACGCTCAAGCAATTAATACCCCTACATATGAGAATCCGTCTTATACAATTAATACCCCTACTTATGAGAATCCGTCTTATACAATTAATACCCCTACTTATGAGAATCCGTCTTATACAATGAATACCCCTACTTATGAGAATCCGTTTTATACAATTAATACCCCTACTTATGAGAATCCGTCTTATACAATTAATACCCCTACATATGAGAATCCGTCTTATACAATTAATACCCCTACTTATGAGAATCCGTCTTATACAATTAATACCCCTACTTACGAGAATCCGTCTTATACAATTAATACCCCTACATGTGAGAATCCGTCTTATACAATTAATACCCCTACTTATGAGAATCCGTCTTATACAATTAATACCCTACTTATGAGAATCCGTCTTATACAATTAATACCCCTACTTATGAGAATCCATCTTATACAATTAATACCCCTACTTATGAGAATCCGTCTTATACAATTAATACCCCTACTTATGAGAATCCATCTTATACAATTAATACCCCTACATATGAGAATCCGTCTTATACAATTAATACCCCTACTTATGAGAATCCGTCTTATACAATTACTACCCCTACTTATGAGAATCCGTCTTATACAATTAATACCCCTACATATGAGAATCCATCTTATACAATTAATACCCCTACTTATGAGAATCCGTCTTATACAATTAATACCCCTACTTATGAGAATCCGTCTTATACAATTAATACCCCTACATATGAGAATCCGTCTTATACAATTAATACCCCTACTTATGAGAATCCGTCTTATACAATTAATACCCCTACTTATGAGAATCCGTCTTATACAATTGCTACCCCTACATATGAGAATCCGTCTTATACAATTAATACCCCTACATATGGGAATCCGTCTTATACAATTAATACCCCTACTTATGAGAATCCGTCTTATACAATTAATACCCTACTTATGAGAATCCGTCTTATACAATTAATACCCCTACATATGAGAATCCGTCTTATACAATTAATACCCCTACTTATGAGAATCCGTCTTATACAATTAATACCCCTACATATGAGAATCCGTCTTATACAATTAATACCCCTACATATGGGAATCCGTCTTATACAATTAATACCCCTACTTATGAGAATCCCGTCTTATACAATTAATACCCCTACTTATGAGAATCCGTCTTATACAATTAATACCCCTACATATGAGAATCCGTCTTATACAATTAATACCCCTACTTATGAGAATCCGTCTTATACAATTAATACCCGTACTTATGAGAATCCGTCTTATACAATTAATACCCCTACTTATGAGATCCGTCTATACAATAATTATTAATACCCCTACTTATGAGAATCGTCTTATACAATTAATACCCCTACTTATGAGAATCCGTCTTATACAATTACAAAGGAGCCAGTTTAAGGGGGCCCACCTGATGGATGGCCGAATGGATACGACTCAGAGAGAAGGAGAGAGAGAAAAATATAACGAGGTGGGCCCCTTAAACTGGCTCCTTTGTAATTGTATATGACGGATTCTCCATAAGTAGGTGTATAAATTGTTTTGAGCGTCTATGTCCGTGAGTTCTGAAAGTATCCATTCATATCCGGTGTATATCTTGTGTGTGTTTTTGTTAGTGTGGGGGGGGGGGGGGGGGGGCGTATGTATGTGTGTGGGTGGGTGGGTGTCTGTATGTGTTTTCATTCAAACTAAATTTGTAGCTTACAATTTTGATAGAAAACTGTCCCGGCCGAAGGCCAATTTCTTCTAAGTTACAGACTCGCTATCGATCGCCCAGGAAAAAAATCGACACCTGAATGTCGTTTTATTATCGCCAAGCTAATGGGGTGAAACGTCTTAGAATCTGCAAACTAATGGAGCGAAACCAGGAAAGTCCAAATAGCCCCCCCCCCCCCCCCTCGTACTATATAGGGTTAACTAATATCGGCCAAATATGTTTACAGACTTTCTGGAAGGTTGCAAGGCTCCATTCAGTTCCCGCTAACACAACTTCCCGGCTCTGAAAGAAGAAGCCTCCCCGATCACCCAAAATACACACCCACACCAGCCTCCGGGAAATGTATTCATCTCAAATTTGCATAGATATCGAAATCTGCCAAAGTTGGGGGTATGACTGGGGGGGAAAATGAGGGAATATAAGTTAAGAGAGCC
>JBAKBP010034264.1:0-20875 GCA_037953745.1 Lithodes maja | reverse complement strand
GTTGTTCTATCCTGCCATTTGGGCCACATTGCTTGGAACTGAGCGGGACTTTTATTACTGTCCCCTACAGTACTGTACCGGTTAATTTACATTACGTTATAATATGTTGGTTACTTCACGTTAAATTCAGGCGTTAAGGGTTAGGCTAGGATTTGGTAGGTTACATTAGATTACGGAAGGGTTATATACGCGGTTGGGAATATGAACATGATTAGATTAATATCCAGCATTCGAGAATGGAAAATAAGTCGTAGGTGTGTGCATAAACCTTTAACCATCCTGGTGGTGTATTTTTTTTTTTTTTTTAAAGACCTCCACCTACTTATTGTGAAAAACCTGTTATCCTCCGGTAAATTGCGGGGGTGAGTGAGTGAAGTGAAAGTTAATTGTATGATGGATACATGTTTTTCATAATACGTGCTGCTAGCCCCAAACGCACGAGCAACTGTGGCTTTCAACCATCCGACACATCTCCTTTTATTTATGTACATCAAACATGTTAAATACAAATAATTTTTATTTTTTATTTTTACACCCTACCGTGGAAAGACTACAGGTACACCACTCCTGCTCGGGCCTCACACAGTGGCATGGCCTAGTCGTAATGTGCTAATGACGCTGGTGGCATTGCCCCGGAGGATAGCCATCCCTAGTCTTTGCTTGAGCCAGAGGGTTTCCCAGCGTTCTCCTGAAACTTCTCTGATTTTACGGCCTATTTCATTCACCATATTGAGGGTGGTAAAGGCTCGAACTGAAGACTTCTGGCGATGACCAAGTGTGTGGGTGACAAACTGCCGTATCCACTCTGAGCGCGATGGCAACCCGGAGCACTTCAGCATCCAAGTGACTTCCGAGAGGTGGGATGGGGATGGCATGTACCACAAGCCACTCTCAAAACGGGCCGCTGCCTGGAGCCGTGCTTTTGCAACCTGGTCCACATTGGTTAGGAGATTTTCTTGTGTTTTCCTCGCCGAGATGGTTTCCCACGATTTCTGCTTGCTCCTGGAGGTACCCTGAGGCACCTCCTCTGCTCCTGTACTTTCCTTCCATGTATTAATCGCTTCTGCTATGTCCCCATCAAGTGTCATTCCGGGTTGAGAAGAAAGGATGGACACTACAAGGTCGTTGGTCGCGATAAGGGAAGAGATAAAGGCAGGGGAGGCAATATCCGTGGCTCTCCGCATGCCCAGGCCCCCGAGGCGGACAGGGAGAGTGGCTTGTGCCCAGGCCCGATCTTGAAATTCCACGTTGGTGATGCTGGTCACTGTTTCTCTGATAATGTTGTCTAATTCTTGGAGGCCGCCATTGGTCGTGTAAGTCATCGATGTTTGCAAAAGGTATTGGAGCTTTGGGATGGAGAAGCAATTCTTGAAAAGGGCCAGAGCTGAGTAGGCATCAATGTGTATCAAGCGACTCACAAGACGTTGAAGCTCCTCCTTTTTACCTTGAAGTGCTGGTGGGATTGCTGCCAGAGTAAGTGGGGAACCTAAGAGGGTTTGCTGGTGCTACTGAAGTATCCTTACACCTGGCAATGCGCTTTGAAATTGGGCCTGAGTGTTTTCTCTTTCTTCAGGTGTGTGGTTGAGGAGGACAATTTCACATTTGGTGTCATTTATCTCTAGCCCAGCCTGGCCGAGGTCAATTATGATGTTGTTTACATCGGTTAGGACATTCTCTACAGACCCACCCAAGGTAGCATCGTCCAGGTACCAAACATTCAATTCAGACCCAAGTTTGTTAGCTGCTGCGTCCACCCCTATTGAGAAGAGAGCAGGACCAACTGGATCTCCCTGCTGTAGCCCGGTCGCTGATGAGATTACCGTCTGGCTGAAAATCAGAATTGAAGGTTTGGAATAAACCTGCCAAAGTAGGGGCTACAGAGTGGGGATGTGCTCTCGAGCTGCACGGAGGAAGACATCCCTGCGAATGCTGTTGAATGCGTTCCGCATGTTAATCTTTAGAAGCAATAGTTTTTCTCGGGCTTGTCTGAGGTAAGTGCGGGTTGCGTGTACAGCGGCTTCACACCCCCCTGGAGTTCCAAAACCTAGTTGAACTCGTCTTAAGTGTTGACCTACAGTAGGCCATTCGAAAGTGGTTTCAAACCCACCTTTGTGGCAAGGTGGCGGAAGGTGTTCCCTACTGCTATTGGGCGCACACCGCCATCTTTTTTTGCCAGTGCACAGAGTGATGCCCCGAAAAATAGGGGTGTGGCACAGTCGGGTACTTCCCCTCTTAAAACCATGTTGATAAATTTGGTGAGGGTTTCCAAGAGTGCCTCCTCAGCTGCTCCTGATCCCTGACCCAAGAGGCCTTTCAGGTGGGCGGGTCGGATACCATCTGGGCCCGTGGCTGAACCTGCTGGGAACGAAGTCACTGCATCAACCACCTGCTCCTTCGAGACAACTAAGAGTTGGGGTATCTGGTCATTTGGGGCTGGGGGGAGGCTTAGGTCCCCAGGTGAAGGTGGGTGCTTTCCTCGTAGGGCTTCAATAACTTCGGTGCCATGACCAGCAAAACCTTCTGAAGAGGACAACAGTCTGACGGCCCCTTTGATGTCGCTATCTGCCAGCTTCGCTGCGACCCTCTTTTGTAGCTGTTCAGCCTCTTCCTCTTCCTAGTCCTGTTGCTTCTGGGCCCTATTTGGTTGCTGTTCGGGGGGGGTCTACCAGCCTGTTTGCCTCCATATACTGTGCTACTTGACGTTTCACTCTGGTGGCTAGTGAAACCTGGAGATGGTCTTGTATGTTGGTTATGGGTGGTTTTCGGAGGGCCCCATAAGAGAAACCAAGGAGCTGTGCCCATGCGAGGGGTGTCTTGAGCTCTAGGGCATGCTTTATGATGGTTGTAAGGGCCTCCGCCATTTGGATTCGGACTTATTTAGGTACCCGGGCAAGGACCTGGATCCGCGCTTTCCATTTGGTCACAAATTGGATCCAGTCGGCGTCCGGTATTGCCCTGGTGGCCCTGGGCATGAATGACATTTCCAGTTTGGTTGTTCTCCTGATGCCTTCTTTGTCAACCCAACACAACTTAAATAAACACTGGTGATGGGCTGGTCTATCAGAGTGAGAACTGAGCGATCTCTGCCATACTCATAGCTTACTCTGACTGTTCCTTTTACTTATATATTTTCTAGATCTCAAGTGACGGCGTCTCTTCCGTGGATTGACCTCCCAATCTACCAAGATTGGAAGACAAAGCGTCACATTTTTCCTTTGCCCCTCAAATTTCTCTTCATAATTGCTGAGGGGCACAGGGCCCTGGGTGGGTCTTTGGTTTCCCGGGCATTTTCGCACCCTCCTCAGCTCCCCGCCATGGAGTGGCTTCGGTCACCCAGGCTTTATTGTGGTCGGCAGGGAGGGTTCTGTGGGGACGCTCGGTTGTGGCCTTGGCCTTGCTCGGGGCCTTGGGGTTGTTCGGCCAGGCAGCTTGGGGAACAACAACAACAACAACTTAAATAAACAGATCTAAGACAGCCGGAACATTTTTGCGACGTCTTTCTTGCATTGATTTGTCGGCACTTAAAACACTTAGTATCTACTAGACCATAGTCCTCCAAGATTATCCGTTCCTCTGCCTCTCCCAAGCCGACCTCTTGATCTGCCAGGTTTTCCCGTGGTGCTTCCGTCTCTGCAATGTCTCCCTTGTTTCAGAAACCCTGGGAAATCTCTCCTGGCACATATCTAGATTATTGCAGTTGTTATTAATGTAAAATTGGTTGCATGCATAAAATTCCCATATCATAATCAAACTTTCTGATGGGCTCATACACGCAATTGGCCTGCTTCTCCTAAAGCTATGTGGTTACATGTATAAATCCTTGGCATTAGGCACCGGTACAACTAAAAGATCTTACTAATTCAAAGGAAACACGCCAATTGTATCCTATGATTCAACTGGCGACTCCACCCTGATGCTGAGTATTAATAAATGCTTAGGATATTTATAATGCCGTAAACATTAAGATAGGGAGAGAACCATAGAGCGAGCGAGAGCCAGGATTTGAGTGAGTAACCGAATCTAGGACAGCAATGATGGCAAAAATGCTTGAATTGTACAAAATGCTAAGAGAGAGAGAGAGAGAGAAAGAGAGAGCAGGGGCGGGGGCGAGAGTGAAAGCGGGCGAGCGGGAGAGGAAGCTGGCCTAGTTGGGTATGGAATGATGTTGGAGAAAAACAAATAAATTACAACAATAAAGATTGATCTGTGATGGTTGAATAAAGTTGGAAAAAAAAAACAATAGAATCGACCTGTGACGGTTAAGTGCGGTGATTGAAAGTGAATGGAAAGATGTTCAGTATATAAAGGAGAGAGAGAGAGAGAGAGAGAGAGAGAGAGAGAGAGAGAGAGAGAGAGAGAGAGAGAGAGAGAGAGAGAGAGAGAAAAAACATAAATAAACCTTATAGCAAGTACTTCATATTGGTTAGAATTGTTTGAGAAATTGAAAGACCGAGGGTCAAATTCTCGGGGTAGGTGGAAGGTGAGGGCTATGATGGGGAACCATAAGGGTGAAATTGCCTGTCCTACACACGGTCACTTCACTCACTTTATGGTTTTGGTGGGTTTATGGCACTACCCGGGCTGGGCTCTTAACGGATTCCTTGTTCCCTCACTGACACTGGCATTAACACTCAAGATTATACTGAAGATGCTTTATGGGCGATGTTTAAACAAGAATCCACGTTCTGTTTACTATGTGCCGAAACACCTATCATCGCCGATCTTCTGATACGTATATCGGTCACTTAGCCCCACTGTAAGCTCAGCCGACCCGTGTTCTCGCTCGCTCACTCTAAACAAATCTGTGTGTGATAAGCCAGTCTTCATTGAAACTGGGTTAACTGTATAGCTAATGGCATGACCATCTTTTCTTGAACATTTTAAATTATATTAACTGCAATTCATATTCCTGACATTTGTTTGTTTTTTAAAGAGGCACTAAAGATTAACATTAGTATTGCCTTGAATTATTTTAGTAAAAAAAAAATTATGCTTTCCTATTATAATACACCATTATTAGTTGTATTCAATGTTTGTATAATTTATCGAAGTTATTTAATATATATATGTAAATATAATATACTGTACATGTACAGTAAAACTAACACGAAATTCCAATCGCCACCATATTGCTAAAACTTCTTTATCAACTTTCATTAAAGCCCCGGAGAGGCTTTCTGCACCAGAGAAAACTTCCTAAAAATTCAGATTGATCAGACTTTCACCCCGAGTTGAAGAGCAAAATAATCTCACTAGTTTCCAAACTATAACGATTATTCCAAAGTTTCCTCGTTCAGCAACTGTTTTCAGATAAGTATCAATCGTTGTATTATTAATATATATGACCGGCAGGGATCTAAACAAAGTAATTAAGATCAAATAATGTTGCATATTATATAATACACTGTTGCTTTGAAAATAATGTTTGACTGACCGAATGTTTAAAAGCATTATTTAGCAGTGTATATATTTTGTGCGTTTCATAAATTATTTGTTTATAAATATTTATTTATCTAGGTATTATTATTGTATATGTATCATTATAATTATCTCTTTAGTACTTATTTTATAATTCTAAGTATACTGCTAAGGTGGGAATAATTCGACAGTTGTTCAGAAGTTCGTATCTTTATTTAACAAACTCCCTAGTAGCTTATGTTCCCCCAGCAATTGATGCTCTGTTCGGGCCGAAATGAGTTCAACACACAGATTGAATATTATCGTCGACCCACAATAGATTACACGTTGGAACTCTTAAGTTCCCGTTTCCATCTATTTGGATACCCGCTATTCAGGCATTGACTCACTCCGACTTCGATCCAAAGGCACATCACTAGTCTCCAAAATACTATGTCAAACTTTACTGGGCCTCAATATGTCTGATCATAAGGCCAAGGCTTTATTAAATTTGATCTCTATTTCCCTATACTTAACACATTTACTTATACAGTATATATCACTTATCTCTGATAACAAGTAGATCTGTACCCGTAGGCACTTACGTTAATAAAACTCTATTCTGGAGTGTCTCCACTCTGATTTCCTATTTAACAAATATATAAACTCAATAATACTGACACCACTTATTCAAATAAACTATCTCAATACATGGTCCGATATAATCAATATTTCATAAACACCTATATTACCATTACAATATTCAATTAATTACTATATATATATCATGATTACATTATTACTATATTAATCAACTCCCTAACTACTTATCTCAGGAGTACAATATTTCCTCACAACAGTCGACTCGAATTGTTACTTATATCATGATCACAAATCTTATTACTATACCGACGGATTATTATTCTTAAATGCTACGAATGACAATGTTTCCTTTATCACAAACTGTATTTTTGGTTCATATGGACAAGTGTCCGTCCTCACTATTTCTCAAGCTAGATCTAATCTATCTGCAAATATTATTTATCCCCACGTCATTCCTATAGTTGCTTCTAGCTTTAATATCTTATTTACTTCTTCCCCTTATCTACTAACCTAGAAGATCCTATACTATGTATAGCCTTTTCTATCAATAGCAGCTATATTCTCTCAACACTTCATATTTTTATTTAATTCATGAGTCTAATCTATTTATCTTTATTTTGTTCTATAAGAACACATAAATTTATTTAATGGTTAGAACCACTGGGTTTGTCAAGCATTGTTCTCTCTCTGAAGGAATCTATTTCGGCCCATAAGGGTCCTGTAAACAGTCTTGGGTATCTCTCAAGGCCGGCCAATATGTCTTCTGGAAGTCTTCAGTCCCATTTACTACTTGTCGCCCCTCTTGAAATGCTTGGCTCTAAGTTTGTAAGCTAGCAATGTGACGACAAGCACCAGGATACTTGTGGTGTATCTGGTCAGCAGACGAAAGCTGTATTTGGGCCAGAGGTGGACTTTATTGGCTGGTGATAAGCGAGCTGGTAGGGTGGAGCAGCTTTGGCCAAGTTCCCATCACTGTTCAGGTGAGGGAGAGGTAGAGAGTTGCAGGCAGGTGAGCCCAGTGGATTCCGAGACGTGAGTGACGTCTTCGGAATGAATGAGTGAATGAATATAGAAAAGGTGGGTGAAGGTGCAAGAAGGGAAGTTTTTATTGGTTAAGTAGGAGAGAGTGTGGTAATAGTGAGAGAAATAGGGCTTGACCCAACGTGCGTGAGTTGATTAATTTGATTGGGGTTCAGTTATTATAGTTAGAGCAGTTACTTTACTGAGATTCAGTATGGCTTGCCAAGAAGGGGGCTGGGGATGGTGAGAGCAAAATAATTGTGGATGTTATAAAATCGAAAGTGCTTGCTTATGGGTAGGAGGGAGTCTACTGGAGAACGATTTTAATAATTTAAGGTGGCAATAATACGAAAATGGTATAGAAGGGGGGGGGGGATTTTGGGTGGCATCGAGTACAAAATAAGGGGGTAATGTTGGGGAAAGAGCTGTCAATGGCAGAACTTATAAGGTGGCTGTACTGTTATTTATTTTGAAGTTTACGTTAAATAGGTGTTGTCTTGTAATTTAGTTATAGTTGATTAAGGGTTAGTGTTAATGCAAAATTTTTGGTTGGTCTGTGAAGTTATAAATGTAATTATTGTAAGTGAATCTAGGAATGGGTGCCTCTCTGTTGTCAGGGTGAAGGAGGTTTGACAAGGGGCAGGTGGGGGGGGGGGGGAAATTATATTGAACATTTGGGTGAAGGTATCGTGAAATGTCTCTAGTTTAATAAGTTGTTATTCTGCTAAATGATTCCAATATGTATTAAGAGGGGGGATGCGGGCTAGATCGTGAAGATGTTGTGCCGTCTGGAATTCAAACCACTGAGTCCCGAAAATCCATCTCAGCATGTATTTTGAATTATTTGGTATTTTAGTTGGTTTGTAGGGGCCGAAAGAGAGATGCTGAGTGGGACTAGCCCAAAAGAGGTCTTATTAGTGATTTATACAAGTGAAGCTTGGTTTTAATTGATGCATTTCGGAATCTAAAGATAGTTTGGAGGGATTTTGATGCGATGGCAGTGGAAGTTTTTGCTTGATGGAATCGGGAGGAATTTGTCAAATGTGAGGCCGAGTACTTTGTTAGTGGGAGAGACATTTATTTGTGTGCGGTTGGGGAAAGGTGCTCGGGAGTTTAGGAATAAGGGTCTTGGACGGGGATGTCCTTTGGTAAAGTAGGTAATGTAGAATTTGCGAGGATGAGCCTGAATCCGCCATTTTTGTTCCCATTGTGCTACTTTGTCAAGTTTTCTTTGTGCTCTGCATGTCAATGTGTCTAGTCTGTCTGCTCTTATTAGTTGAGTCACGTCGTCTGCTTACATTACTGTGAGAGAGTCATTGTGAATGGGTTTGGCAAAGTAATTTGTATATTAGCCGTCCGGCTGGCTCAGTTGACAGCGTGCCTGATTCCCATCTCAAGGTCTCGCGTTCAATCCCCGCTCAGATTGAAAAGTTTTTCTGGGATATAGCCGGCGGTTACCATCTCCCCATGAGCAAGGGGGATGGGTAATGGTCTCTGGTAGACTAAAGAAAGACAAGCGCTTGTGAATCCTCGAAGGAGGAGATACGGGCGCTATATAAGTAACCAGAAGATTATTATTATTATTATTATAAGATGTACAGGGTAGGAGCGAGCACTGAGCCTTGAGGTACGCCTGCGTTGAGTGCAAATGAATCTGAATAGAGATTAGAAAATTTAATTTTGGCTGTTCTATTATCCAAAAAAATTGCAAAGAAGTTTCTGAGTTATTAATGGGAAGTTGACATTTTCGCAGATTTTGTACTTCAAGCCTTCGTGCCACACAGTGTCAAAAGCTCGTTTTATGTCCTTGGTAATTAAAGCTGCCTTGTTTTTCCGTCTGTTCTGTTTATTTATGTGACTATAGTTTGTAATAATGTTTAGTGCTTCCTGTGTCGATCTATGTTTTCTAAAAAACAATTTGCATGTGTGTGAGGAGTCCTTCGTCTTCGAGAAATAGTCTGAGTCGGTGGTTCATGATACGTTCTAGAGTCTTCCCAAGAGTCTCAAGTAGACTAATGGGTCTGTAGTTTAGTGGATTAGTTTTGTCCTAGTTTTTCTTGGGGATGAGGATAATGGTCGCTGTCTTGAAGCACACAGGAAAGTAGCCTGATGCCAGGATGGCGTTGTAGAGGCGAGTGAGTGCTGCTATAAAAGTGTTAGGTAGGTGTTTTACAAGGTGATTAATACCCGTGGCACCAGGTGCCTTTCTCCGTGTTTTAGATAGAATGAGCTTGACTTCGTCTGGCACAATGGGAGCGGTGAGTATATTTTGGGGGTCAAGTGTGTTAAGTTAATGTGTGTGTCATGGGAGATGTTGTTGGGGATGGTAGCGAGATGTTGTTCTATATTGCGGATGTGTTGTCTGGCAGGCCTTTCAGGGGTGTGTGGGTGGTATACTTGTTGCCATGTCTGCTTAAATGTATCTGTGATAGCCCTAGGATCAGTAATGTTGTTGCCTTTTACTGTGAGCGAGGATGTTCTGGGAGTGTTATTACCTTTTAGGCGTTTTAAGTGTCTCCAGAATTCCCAGGACTTAGTCTTTCTGTTGTTCTGCTGAGTGTACAAGGTGTGTCCAGTGAGTGTCATGATCAGATTGCAGGCTATTAAGGATGTGAGTTCTGAGGTTGAAGAGGTCGTAGCGTACTCGGCCTGGTATGTGGTTGTGTTTGTTTTGTTCGAATCGACGACGATAGCACACTAGGAGTCGTTGTGTTCTGATGGAGGGTCTGAAAGTGTGCTTGATTTTGTATGTAGTTTTTGGGATGGTGTGTTGGCTACTTTTATGATTTTGTTTTGTAGGTTCTCTATTTGTTGGTCTATGTGTGTGTAGTGTTGTCCCTCATAGTCGTGTATGTAGTTGTCTTCAGATAAAATATGTTTTAATTCTTCCCAGTTTGCTTGTGAGTAGTTAAAATGAGATTGACATGAGACTTGAATTGGGTTTGAGGATATTGACATGAAAACTGGGATGTGATCAGATCCTGAAAGTGGCCCTGGGGAAATGGCATGATGAAATATATTAAAAGCTCTGTTTGAAAAAATTAGTCAGGTTTACCATTACCATGTGGTGTGAAAACTGTAGAAAAGTCTGGGCCTAGAACATTTAATCTTTTGGTGTTGTGTAGTGCTAGTAATTGTGTTCCATGTGGATTATTGCTGTTGTGTTGGAAAGTTAGGTGGCTATAGCGTTAAAATCTGCAAGTATGAGTGTGGGTGCATTGTTATGGAATAGAGTATTCAGGTCTGTGTAAGGGATGTAGGTATTTGGTCTGACATAATGTGGTGACAACTATGAGGGGACAAAGTGTTGTGTGTGTTTTAACTGCAAGGAAATGTTTGAATGTCCAGTCTGTGATGAATTCGTGATGAATGGTGCTTTTAATCATGATTGCAACTCCATCGTGAGCATCACCGTCGGTTTGTCGTGTTGTGTAACCAAAGCATTTAATTCTATGTGTGTTGTATGTGCAAGTGCTATTGATTAGTATTATGTCCGGGTCATTATCTAGAGTTAATTGTGTGAGTAGGTGTCTGTTAGTGTAGTAGTGTCTTATGTTGAATTGGATGACTCTTAACATGATGGGGTATCGTGAATTGGGCTATGTGTGGGGGAGTGTTGGGGCCCGGGCTGGGTAGGGAGAGGATGAGGAGCGGCCTCCTCCAAAAGTTAGAGATTTGGAGGTAGAGTTTGCATTTTTTTTTTCTTCTTGGGTTTATGGTCTGACTTTGACCGATAACGGTTTGAGTCAGGTGAGGGTAACTCAGCTGGGCTGGTGGGTTTTTTGTTTTAGAGGAGATTGGGGAGGAATGGTGGGCGTTTTTGGAGTAGGAGGGGGTGGGGGAGGCATGAAGGATGTTGGAGTAGTGAGGTCAGGAAGGTCAGGGTCAGATGCATTGAGAGTTGGGTCAGTGACAGTTGTGAGGGAGGGGTTTTGGGTTGGTGGACCTTGAGGTTCATTTTCAGTGGTGGGAGGGATTGACATTTCAGGGATTTCGTTGGCGTTTGGGGGGTGAGGAATTGAATTGAATTTATTGATAGAAATTTTGGCACCGCAACAACAAGGTCATATGGCGCCGAACATGCTAACATATTTGCAGAAAACTAAAATTGTAAAAACAACATGAGTAAAATTATATATCAAAGTAAAATCAATGTAATCATAAAAACTGAAAGAGGCCAGCCTTTTTCAAAAATAAAAACACATCATCTCCAGGGGAACCAGCCTCCCTCCATGCACCGAAGAGAGACAGTAAGTACCATCTGACTTCCGGTGCCGCAAAAGCAACCTCCGGCGTAATTCGACCAAACTGGGACACTCAACCAGCAAGTGCCTGACAGTAAGGTGAACTAGACAGTCATCGCAGAATGGTGGTACACCTCCACACATAAGGAACTCGTGTGTTAGTCTGGTATGCCCAATGCGGAGGCAAGCCGAAGCAGTTTCCAATTTGCGAGGAATGGTAGGGCAAGTTCTTGGCGAGACTAATTTGGTAACTACCCTAAGCTTATTAACAGTAACACAATCCCACCGTGCCTGCCAACAAGCACGAACAGCAAACATGAGAGGAGTACACAGATCAGAAGCAGGCAGAGGGTAATTTACATTAGAAGGTCTCAAAGCTGCAGCTTTTGCCAAAGCATCCACCCTTTCATTACCTTTGACACCAACATGTGCAGGGACCCAACAAAAATCCACTCTTTTCCCTCAACGATGAATGAGATACAGCCACTCTAAAATCGGTAAAACTATAGGATGGGAAGAATTAAAAGATTCCAGAGCCATGAGAGCCCCTTGAGAATCACTAAAAATAGTAAAATGATTGTTGCGGTGAGCAAACACTAATTTCAGAGCTAAAATGATAGCAGACAATTCCGCAGTAAAAACCGAGGCAGCTAAAGGAAGACTACCTCCACGGCTGAAGTCAGGAAACACAACACCAAAACCAACACCGGAGGTAGATTTAGAGCCATCAGTATACACAGGCACAGAACTATTATGACTAGAAGAATGTTCCAAAAACAAATTAAGAAGAGACTGAGGAGTGACCGAATCCTTTGAGCCTGTAAAAAACCTGCAGAATGATGGTTCAGGAAGGACCCAGGGGGCAATCCTTGAAATTTGCAAGGGACTCACAGGAACCGTCGACAGATTAAGCTCCTTCATAACTTCATGAACACTATAGCCAAAAGGATGAGGCATTCGAGAATGCTGACCATAATATGAACAAAAAATTTACCCGAGACATGGGTACAAACAAAAGAGTCTGGAAGGCGCCGAATCCGAAACCAACAACATACAACCACAGATTGACGCAGTAAATCTAAAGGAGGTACACCAGCTGTTACGCTGGCCAGCTTGCCAGAATGTACTCGTACTCGCTAGCGCTCGCCAGGGCAGGGAAATGGGCTATAATAATCGTAGAACGATGTTCTTTCTTTCTTAGTGTTCATGTTGTCACAGACAGATCAGTGTTTGCCTTTATTCTTGTCTGTGACACTTGGAAGTATTTTATATCATTGATAGAGTTATAAGATATGTAGGGTGATAGTTGCAAGGGGAGAGAGAGGCTAGAGCGAGGTGGTAGTATGTGCGTGTGTATGTACGTGTGCATTCCTCGCTTGGGCGGGGCCACCCGCTCATGATTGGATGGCGGGCCTGGCGTGCCATATGACGCCTGCTCTTCATGACGTAGTGGTCTGTGATTGGAGGCCGCTGTCTTAGCTCGGTGGGTGGGGGCTTCTTCCCGCGTCTCTCCTTAGAGCTTGGCATGTTGTGTTTGGTCCTAGACGTCCCTTGCATTCTGTCCCCAATCTAACCCTCTTTACTGCTGTTTCTCTCTCTCTGAACTCCTTCTTTCCAATACTTCTTATCTTTATTCAATTATTTCCCTTCTGGTTCTAGCATACGACTTCCATAGTCGGCCAGTCGTATTACCAGCGCCAGTTCTCGCATAATAGTTTTGCACTAGCTTTAGGGATTATTAGAGTCATAGTCACATGGAATCATATTATTGGGTGCTTCTAATTATTGGGTTGTTCTTTATTACTATTTAATGCTAGACAGTGGAGGGTATCTTTGGTCGTTGTCTGAGTTATGTATATGGCAAGTCAGAGCCTGTACGACTTCGACGGAGCTAGGTAGCCTGTAACCCTTGTGCATATTTTCCTTTGCGAGCTTAGCAGTATACAAGCGAAGGGCTTTTGCCTACTCTTGCTTGTATGCCTTCTACCACATTTTGTTGACCTTTGAGGAGCGCCAGGGTAAGACCAGATACTTGAGATCTGGACTTACCAAGAGAGCCTCCTAGTCACTTAACGTAAGATAAGGGAAATCTGTTCAGGGGAGACAGTAGGCTGCGAGCATGCTTGAGCTCTGCCTAGGCTTCCTGTACCTTTATGCCGCATGCTAGACTTTATTAGTAAGAAAGACAGCATTGTGTTTATTAACTTTAACTGTGTATGCTTTAGGAATTATTCACGTATTGTTTTAGCCTAGGTTGATGCATAGTGCACACCCCAGTTTGGCTGTTACTTTGGCTAAGGAAGTACTGTTTTTGAGTGGCTATTATTAGTGCTGTCACCGAGTTGTTGCACTCCCTTGTTTTATATATATGTATCCTACTTGTTGGTGTATTTAAGATACACGCTTTGGTGTCCTGCCCCTGCATTATTTCTGTTCTATATTCGACGAGCATCTTAGAGCATCAGACATTTTCAGAAGATTCCATATCTGTTTGCTGTAGGACTAGACTTCCAGTGTTTTCATAGAGCATTGATTAGTTTAGTGTTGAGTTCAGACTCACACTAAAGTTAACGTAAGCATATACTCCTTTATTAAATCTTGTCATAGTTTATTTAAGCATTGTTATTACTTGAGAGCATTTTATTAACGTAAGTACTCCTGTTGTGAGTAGGCTTTGCCGTCATCGGAAAGCCTTTCTAGAAGTACACTTAACCCAGTTAATTGATACCCCATTATCCAGTAGATTAACTCTGGAGGGTTTAAGTGTTTTGTTCACCGGCTTAATAGTTAGAGGGTTTGGAATTAGCGTACTGTTGTTGCAGATATAGCCTATCTTCTAGTCCAATATTAAGTGCCCTTGTTTATTTTGTTGTGCCGGTCGTAACACAGTCTCCACCAGCAAGCTGGGAATCGGAGACGACCGAAAAGCTCCAGTTGCAAGACTGAGACCAGCATGATGAAGAGCATCTAGAGTCTTAAGTCTGGAGTCCGTGGCAGAGGAGTAGACCTCACAACCATACGACAGTTTGGATGTGACAAATGCCTGAAACAAATGCAGGAGTGTTCCACAATCAGCACCCCAAGAGGTGTGTGACAGAACCCTTAACGGATTCAAAGCCTTCATACACGATGCCTTCAGAATTGTCAAGAGCGGAACCCAAGTCAAACGGCAATCAAACGTGAGACCCAAGTACTTTGTCTCTGCCACACAACCGAGTCTCCTGCCACAGAGCATTAGATCATGGTATGGGTGAACCCCTTGAATCCTGCAAAAGTGCATAGCCACAGTCTTTGATGGGGAAAACTGAAAGCCCTTGGAATTAGCCCATGCAGAAATCCTGCCCAACGCAAGTTGCATAAATCTCTCAATAGCAGACATGCAGGAACCAGAAAACCAGATAGCCAAGTCATCCACATATAGGGACGAGGATACCCCAGCAGGCACAGCGTCTAGAATGCTATTGACGGCCGCCTCAAACGAAAATGCACTTAAGACACAACCCTGAGTGACACCTTCCTCCTGGCACAGTGGCGCAGAGAGGGAAGAACCCACACGGACCCGAAACACACGATCAGTCAAGAAGTCTCTAAGCAACACTGGCAGGCGACCACGTAATCCAAAAGCATGAAGTTGCCGTAGAATTCCATGTCGCCAGGCTGTGTTATAAGCCTTCTCGAGGTAAAAAAACACAGCCACAAGATGTTGCTTAGAGGCAAAAACTTGACAGATTGAGGATTCAAGTCGGATAAGGTTGTCAGAAGTACACCGTAGTTTGCAGAAGCCACTGAGAAGGGGAGAGATGGACGTCCCTCTCTAGACACCACTCAAGTCTGACATTGATCATTTTTTGAAACAATTTGCATACACACGACGTTAAACAAATTGGGCGGAAATTAGAGGGGGGGGGGGTGAGGAATAGGGGTAGTGGAGGATGAGGTGGAGGTAGAGGTTGAGGGTAGTGGAATAGGGGTAGTGGAGGATGAGTTGGAGGTAGAGGTTGAGGGTATTGGTAGCGGGGTGGAGGATGGGTTGGGGTTTGGGGAGGGAGGGGGAGGATGTTGGGTTTGGGGGTAGGAAGATGAGTGGCTGAGAGAGATGGAGTGTGAGAGTTCTTGCTGTGTTGGAACCAAGACTCAGGGATCATGATGGCAGGGAGGTTGTGGGCAGTCAGGCCATCATTCAGGAGTTTGTTAAATTGAGGGGTTACTTTTTGATTTGTGAGATGGAGAGCAACATTGACAAGGACTGAGGTTTGGGCGAATATTTCTCGATTGAAGAGTGGGCTGGGAGGATTGGTGGTGGGTGGGGGTAGGGGGGGAGGATTGAGGGGTGTGTGAGGCGGAAGCTGAAGCATATGATATGGCAGTGACTGGGTGGGATGAGAAAAGAGGACGTTTTTGGTTGGGAGTGGGTGGAGTAGCCTTTGGGATTTTTCTGTGTTATTTTAATATATTGAGACGGAAGGGACATTCGGCACTGATGACAATATGAGAGCCGTTGCAGTTGGAGCATTTCAAGGTGCTTGAAGAGCAGGTGGTGAATGAGTGCCCTGACTCAGCACAATGAGAGCAAATTGTTTTTTTTTTACATTGGGCTGTGGGATGTCCGTACTCATAGCACTTGAAGCACTGTTTAAGATTAATCCAGGACTCAGGGCTAGAAACTCAGCGGCAAAATCACGTGGAATGCCTTGCGACCTGTTTTGAGGACTTTACTGGCTTCCTGAGGGGAGGCACAACGAATTTTGAGAGCATTAAGTCTTTAAAACTTCACAGACATTTATAGAGTTTTTCTGGGCAATTTCCCTGGCATCTCATTTTTATCTTTGTTGAGGATGCTATTGTCAGGGTGTAGAATTTTAACAGTACAGGCAGCTTTGAGTTCTGGTTAGAGGACTAGCTGATAACCAGCAGACTGAAGTTTGTTGAGGGTGGCAGGGGTTGAGATATACATCAAGATCTTTTTGAGAAGCAAGTCTTATCTTGATGCCATTGGGATTTTGGAAGACCCTGACTATTTGAGTTTGGGTTATGCTAAAAATATGGGAGCCTGGGTCATCAGGGGGAGGCTTAGTGCACTTGAACTTGACGTAGAGTGCCATACTGAATCATTGGGGAAATGATAAGTGCTAACTATAGGAAAATTTGATTAAGTGAATGGGGAAACAATAACAAATCTGAGGATAGGGGGATAGAGTTAATTGATGGAAATTATTTAGCTAAACCCCCAGAAAAAAAACCTAGCTCCTACCTATGTCCTTGGACTGTAGGCAAGCCTATGTCACAGGACCCTAACCCTACTTGAAGTCTACACCCTGCCCATTTGCCTCCTATAACCAGGGACTAACCCCCCCCCCCCCCCCCCCTTCATGGCAATGCCTTCAGGGTTCGGCGTCGTACTACAAGTGGGCTTCTGGGCGGGAATGGGTAACATTTAATAATTTTGGAAAAAGAAAAGGTAAGGAAAGAAGTTTGGGAAAGATAAGAGTATAGGAAAGTAATGAGAATGGAGAAGGATGATGATGAGATATGAGGTGAGATGCAGGGAGCTGATTGGCTGGGAGGGCGCAGTAGGAGGTGTTGATTGGTGGAGAGCGGTTTGCTGATGGAGGAGGCTAGCAGGCTAGGTCTGGCTGGTCCTCAAGACGTCCATCCTCAATCTTCTGTCTTCTTTCTTCTGCAGCTTGAAGGTCTTGAAGACGGGGGGCTACAGGCCTGTTGGGAGAGACCAGAGCGTCACCAAGTACATCCTCCGAGTGGTAACGTCTGCGGCCCCACCCCCCTCCCTATATAGCCCCGCCTCATGATTTGCCGCGCTGTGATTGGTCGAGCCGGCCGCCCGGGCAGTGCTTCCTCTAGCCGCGTGACTTGAACAGTTCTTTCTCTCTCCTCCGGGTTTATCTCTTCGTAATATGTTCCTGGGAGATGGTTGCAAAGGTCCTGTAGTGGCTTACGGGAGTAAAAGGATTGCACTGATGTCATAAACCAATTGCAACGGCCTGTGGAGGGAGCAAGAGCAATGTGCAAGGTGGATATGTGTGCAAGGCTGGCCTAGCGTTTGCTTGCTCCGACAACGGGGGCCCGTGATTGGCTGAGACGGAGGGTGTGGCAGAGTTGTGGGAAACGTCAGGAATGTCAAACACAGCTGGTTTAAAGAGACGGTCTAAAGCCGCGTGTTGATTGGCTGGCTGGATTCTTACTTTAATCTCATTAAACTGAATCAGTATACAGTTCATATATCTTCAGGTCATAGAGCCAGTTCACCGTATATAAATAGCAGCTGAATATACAGCAATCGGATTTCTATGATTATTTAAATTTCTATCGAGCTGGTTCTATCCACAGTGAGATTTGGCATCCTCTACCCAACCTTAGCCGTTTCCGTCTGTCACTTTAACTGTTCTACTTTTCCTTTTAGGGTCAGGGGCTAGGAATCCTCCTCCCCTTGTAAATTTCACTTACAGGACGAGACAAAGAAAGGGGCGAGAGAACGCAAAAGTGGTCCCGGACCCTAAGACTTGGAATTTGTTGTTCCTGTTCGTGTTCTGTCTCGAGTTGGCCAAACCCATCTTTGGGGTATGTGCCTGGGTACACACATACATACAATACATACAAGAATTACAGATTTCTCCCACTGGAATCTGGTATTTGCACCAGGCACTTAAATACAGAGACACTGAAAAGAAGAGCCTATGATATATCTCAGTTATCCACAAATAAATATGAATGACAGTAGTCCAATTTACAAATAACTATATATGGATCTATACAATACCTCTGCTAATCAAGAGGTTCATCCCTTCAATAAGGTATCAGGTTACAACAATCGGTGATCTTCAGAGCTCTCCCTTTTCCAGTCAACTAGTGAACTTTGGCACTCCCTCAATAAATGTTGTTTTCATCCTATGACTTGAACTGCTTTAAACTTTGTGTTTCCAGGCATTTTGACCCCAACGTCTCTTGAACTTGGCTCTCTGTCACTCTTTTGGCTTTGTGGGAGACACTCGTCACAGGCAGCCTGCCTTTAGTCTCCTTCATACACATAGGAAAAAAACGAAAACAAAAAATGCACAATTGAAAATAATAATGCATGGTGTTTTCATATGTTATTTACCTTTGTTACTAAATGTTCCCGCAAGTGATAACTGTGTGTACAATCTAATCACTACTGGTGTTTGAGGGTGATTAGTGTTATTTGGTTCTTGTTTCTATAATTACCTTTTCTTCTATACCGTATAATATTTGTTTGTGTTTCCATGATGTCTTATTTTGTTCAGTGATTTATATTTGATGCACATGTATATTCCTTCAAATATCAAACCATAGTTTTCAGACAATTCTTCGTTGTTCGTTCCTTGTTAATTTTTATTGTCACCTTTTGCTTCTCGCACAATAACGCCTCCGGACACAAAACTTTATACTCGGTTCCCTCAATTTTTCTTAGTTTTGTTTGTCTCCTTTTTATACTGAGAAAATAAAACTTTCAACATTAAACAAACATTAGTTCAGGGTAGATTTTGTATGTACCTGTATTTGTTTGATTATTATTATTGCATAATTTATTTTTAGATTCCTTCCTAGACTCCCATCACACTAAAAAATATACGTAACTCCCCCCCCCCCCCCCCACCCCATCACTGTTCAGGTGAGGGAGAGGTAGAGTGTTGCAGGCAGGTGAGCCCAGTAGATTCCGTGACGTGAGTGACGTCTGCGACCCCACCCCCCTCCCTATATAGCCCCGCCTCCCAAATCATATTTTTCAGACAATTCTTCGTTGTTCGTTCCTTGTTACTTTTTATTGTCACCCTTTGCTTCTCGCACAATAACGTAAACCTTTCCTTTCTCGAGTCTCTTACTGATCCTCCCTACCCCTTGTGGAAGTAAGGGTTGGCTACTGACTGACTGATCTTCTTGGGTTTAGCATATAGTACTCTTAGTAACTGTGTTGGTGTCAAATTGGTTGGTGTCGAGGTATTTGCACTTCCGGCTGTAAATTATACATTTTGAGATATATAGGTAAAAGTACTATAATACAGCGTGTAATTACAATTGTGTTGTAATGTAGCCATTTTCACAGTTGTATATTTGTTAATACTGGATATGTTATTTAAATGTTTGTTTAATGGTCCGCCTAAAATCACGTGTTTAATAATATATATCATTCACTAGTTTATTCAATGCCTAAGCTATCCAAGGGCTGCAATAACCATTTATATATTTCAAAATGTAAATTCCTAGTAACATGGTTGAGCAAGGACGTCGAGTTAAATTACATTGATTTAGCTAAGCGCGCACCAAATGCTAAAAACTGCATGAAACCAGACGGGCAATATACGTTATTTTTTTCTTCTGTTGCACCAAAAGCTAAAATGGCATGAAACCAGATGGGCAATATATGTTTTTTTTTTCCCTGCCAGTTTTGTGAAAGGGTTTGAGAAAAACGCCCTCCTGGTTATGTGTAGGTGTTAACGTCGGGTTATCGCTACACATGGCTCAACACCAAACACCAAAACAACTGTGCATACTGTTCTAACGAATACAATTCTTGTAAGCATACTGTATATTTATATAGTTTTATTTGAGAAAAACAAATATTCGCTTCTTTAGCCATGATCATGGATATGCCTCCCTACCTCTATTCACCCAAGACAACAGTCTATCTCCCTACATCACTATTTACATCCATCCCAACCTTTCTCTATACCTACCTATCTCTTTACTAAGCTACCTCCATCGACCCTTGACAATTACCTCCCTACATCACAATTTACATCCATCCGACCTCCCTCCATCCCTACCTTCCTCTCTGCCTCCAAACCTCCACCCATCCATCCTTAACCACTACCTCCTCACATCACTATTTACATCCCTCCCTCCCTTCCTCTACATATAATCTTCAATTTACCTATACAATCCTAAGAACCCTCCATTCACTCACACCTTCCTATTGGTGTTCGTATATTAACTATTGCAAACTATAACAATGCACATTGCTTTGTCAATGATATACTTTACATAATGATTATCAATTGGATACATAATTATGAATTAATTAGGTAATACTGCAAAACTGGAAATATGCCCAGCTTCATTATCTAATTATGTACACGTCTCTGAGGCCAGCCAGGATGCTGTAGTTAGTCATACATTGTTCACTGGAGTGTACCCCATGGCTGGACCCTCACTTGGTATATTAATTTTGTAGAACACATTTAACTAATTCTTCAAATACTATAACGCAGTTTCCATTTTAATCTGGATACTTATGACTGTTTTTACATAATTTATATCCCTTTGGGATTGCGGGCAAGACTATAGGAACAATGTGAGGATACAATTACCTGACCGTTCAGCCGCCCTGATCCTGTAAGGCACAAAGGTCGGTTTTACGACCTCGTGGTGTAACAGGATTAAAGTGAAGGATGATCAGATTAGTGGAGACAATTCTGCTGGAACATTCAGAAAATGAAATAACAAGATTACCGAGGCACGGATCATGATTCTACTCTCACACTATATCTATTTATACCACAACATTGTCATAACTGCTTGGTCAAGGCCAGCTAATTACTGTACAGGTATGTCTGTCTACACTGTGCGTGTGTGTGTAC
>JBAKBP010034263.1:0-20875 GCA_037953745.1 Lithodes maja | reverse complement strand
GGTGTAGTTATATCGTGCATGTACAGATTGAAGAGTGCGGGCGATAGGACGGATCCTTGTGGGACTCCGTTTGGAAAGTTTCTGATTTTAGATGACTGACCGGCAAAAGATACGTGTGCACATCTGCCTGCTAGGAAGTTGGCCAGCCACCTTTTTGTGTTGTTGTGCATGTTTGTGTTGTAGATTTTGTTTGTTAGGTTGTGGCGGGGGATGGCATCGAAGGCTTTACTAATGTCGAGTGTGGCTAATAGTGATCTGTGTGGTGGTCTAGCTGAGTTGATGCCGTCGAAAGCTCTTTGTGTAAGGTCTGTGAGAAGAGTGTTTGTGGAGTGCAGTGGCCTAAAGCCATGTTGTGTTGGAGCTAGGGGTAGGTCAGGTGTAATTAGTTGTAATACTAGGCGTTCCATGACTTTGGAGGGGGAGCAAAGGAGTGTGATGGGGCGGTGCGAGGAGGGTAGCGTGGGGTCTTTGTTGGGTTTGGGGAATGTGATGATGATACCATGCTTCCAAATGTCTGGTATTGTGTTGTGTGAATAGCTGTAGTTTGATATGTTAGTGAGTGCTTGTATGCCTTGTGGTCCCAGGTGTCTGAGGTGTATGTTGCTTATGTTGTCTAGGCCACAGGCGGGTGAGTGCTTGAGATTGTTGATGATATGCTTTGTCTGGTGATTGGTGAAGGGTGTATAGTCAGGGTCTGTGGGGAATTGTCTCTTACGTCGGATGACACGTCGTCGTCTTTGTGAGGTTTTAGGTGGCTGACGTGAAAAGTGATTGATGAGAGTTGTTTGCTTGTTGTTTACATGAAGGAGTAGAGTCTGTTGTGATTGCAGCATGTGATTGTGTTGTGTTGCTGTTGGAAAGTGTGATGCTGTTTAGTCTTTTGTAGAGTTTTTGGGGGTTTGTTTTGTGATCAAGTATTTGTAGGAAGTTATTCCAATTTAGTTTTTGTTGTTCTTGTATTTTGTTGTTAGTTTGAGTGTTGAGTGCTTGAATTTGTTGTGTGATGTCTTGTGTGTGGGGTGCTGGGGAGTGTTTCAGTATGTCGCATTGTCTGATGAGGTTTTGAATTTCTGGTGTGAAGTTGGGGTTGTCTTTTTCTGTTACCTCTTGGAATGTGTTTCTTGTCAGCGTTTTGGGTAGTTTTATTGAGTATGTGTACAGCATTGTTGATGTTAGTGATGGGTGTACTGGTTAGAGTTGTGAAGTATTGTTCTGTCTCATTTGTGAATGCTTCCCAGTTAGCTCTTTTATAATTGGTGTATGTGTGTTTGTGGCTAGCTGGGGTGAGTCTGGTTTTGGTGGTGATAATGATCGGGAGGTGGTCAGAGCCTAAGGCTCTGACCACCCTCCAGGATGTTGTGGGGGCGAGTTCTGGGGAGCAAAAGGTGATGTCTGGAGATGATGGGTTATAGTGGGCTTGGTGAGGAATATGGGTATGTTGATGGATGTCTTTAAGGATGATGAGGTTATCGGTTTGGTTTTGTAGTACCAGCCCTCTGTCTGTGTCGGGGTTGTCGACAAACCAGGCTGACGTCTTGGCGTTGAAGTGACCACCCAGGATGATGTGTGGGGTGTTTGTGATGTGTTGTAAGTGTGGTCTGTATTCATTTGGTACTGTAGGGGATGTTTGGAGAGGGATGTATGTGTTTATGATGGTTATGTTGGAGTTGTTGCCAGTGCATATTTTAATTGACTGAATTTCTGTTGTGTTATCATTTGGGGGGAGGAGGGATTTGGTTTGTACACTGGTTACTATGTATGATATTTCTTTGTGTACCAGGGTGATGAGTCCACCGCCCCCGCCGACAGCCCGGTCTTGTCTGATGGTGGTAAAATTATGAAATGTGGGTGTTTTTTGTGTTGTGCGGAGTTTTGTTTCTTGTAAGATGGCAATGTGTATGTTGTGTTGTTTGATGAAGTGTGAGAGTTCGTGTTTCTTTGTGTTGATGCCATCTATGTTCAGCTGAAGAATGTTAATGTTATGTGCACGATGTATGTTGGGTGCTGCTGCACGAGGATGGGGGGGGGGGGGGGGGGGGGGTGAGGGAGGGGCTGGGGGGGGGGGATGGGTGAGGTGGGGGGGGGGGGATTGGGAAGCAGATGGGGGTTGGAATGGATTAGGATGGGGTGTGGTGTGTTGAGTTGAGGATGTGGATGGTATGGGAAGGTTAGGTGGGTTAGGGAGGAGAGGTGGACGGGTTTTAGGGGGGGGAGTGGATGATATGGGAAGGTTAGGTGGGTTGGGGAGGAGAGGTGGACGGGTTTTAGGTGAGGGATTTGACTGGGAGAGGGAGGGGCATGAGGAACAGGTCCAGGTGTTTGTGTAGTGTTTCTTGGAGGCAAGTGTTGTGCAGGTGAAGTGGGTCCAGTTCCCGCATGAATTGCAGAGAACTGAACCCTTAGTATGGCGACTCGAAGTGATGGGTTTTGAGCAAGTTGGACATATGTATGTGTACGTGGGTCCTGGGTTGCTCTCAATGTCTCCGGCTAGAAGAAGTCTTCGAGAAATGACAGCCGGAGAGTCATTTATCGGTGTAGGAAAAACTGTGATGTGTGTGTGTGGTGTGAGAGGTTTGGAAATTCCCGGCGCGACCGAAGCCACTCCAAGGACCCGTGCCCCCAGGGAGGGGGCAGGGGATGGTTGTGACGGTTTGGCTCCCGAAACTGCTCCCCGCGGCCGGCATCCGGTTTTCCTCCACTGGTCGTTGATTTTGTTTTCGGCCGTGGAGGGTCGGCAGCCATCCGCGGTTGGCAGCCTCGGGAGGTGGCCCCACGGCGTAGACGCCGCCACATCAGGACCATTTGTTATCCTAGCTTGTAGCAGACGACGCATGCGCACCTCTAATCGACCTAGCTTTGTATTTTCTTATTAACTCTAGTAGTTATCGTATTCAGTATCCTACTGTAGCTATATATATCTGTAATTTTAGTTGTTGCTTGCATGATCTTGTAGTAACCTTTGACTGATAACTTTGTTTATCTAAATATAATCCTGCTTGACTAGCCTACAGTGACACCAGTGCCATCTGTTGATACAGTATATTAACCCTTGTGTGCAGTTACACTTTATTCTTATACTGTAATCTCTATTTGGTGAATTGTATATTTAGTTACATATTCTATTATATATATATATATATATTTGTTTTGCTTTTTTAGGTAGGTTATCACCCCTGGTGGCCTATTTCTGCGTACTTCAATTTTAAAATTTGCAGTTAGGCTATCACCGCTGGTGGCCTATTTCTGCGTATCGGTATTTCATAATTTTTGTTTTCGGGTATTTTTGTTTTCGGTTAGTCTAGGCTATCATCCCCGGTGGCCTATTTCTGCGTACTTCAATTTTAAAATTTTCAGTTAGGCTATCACTGCTGGTGGCCTATTTCTGCGTACCGGTGTTTCATAATTTTTGTTTTTGGTTAGGATAGGCTATAACCCCTGGTGGCCTATTTCTGTTTAAATAAAAGTAAAATTGTTTTCGGTTCGGCTATCACTGCGTATTCAAATTTAATTTTGTTTTGTTTTAATTTTTGGTTAGGCTATCACCGCTGATAACCTATTTGTGCGTATTTCAAATTTTTTTTTTTCGGTTAGGCCTATTTAAGTAAGTGAAGCGACCTGAAGAGAGTGAAGTGTTTTTAAAGTGAGAAGTGTTTTTAAAGTGAGTTTAGTGTTTTTAAGTGAGTGAAGTGATCTGAAGAAAGTGATCGTCACCATGCCTCGTGCCTGTACGAACTGCGCCGGTAGGTTTGGTGCTTCCATGTTTGCTCCTGCCGATCCACAAGTCTGCTGACTCTGCCAGCAACGAGAGGATTTGACAGCAAATTTGGATGAAGCCCACAACAAGATCAACGCCCTCACCAGGAAGCTGGAATCACTCCAAGAGTATGTAACACTCAACATTGGAGTATCACTAACTCAATTGTTTCAACTCCAACATCCACCACCGCCCCAACGTCATCTGCCAACAATCCAACACTTGCAGTAGCCACTGCAGCATCTTCTGACCAACCTGAGCCGACATCAAACCAGGACAGCCGCCCTGTTCACCTTAGTCTCTCCCCCACTCCTCGTGCAAGAAGCCTGCTAGCACGAACAGTACCAACCCCTCGCCCCCTTTCTAACCACTCCTCTCCCCGACCTGTACGCAGAGTCCCGCCACCACAGGTTTCTGGATTTACACCAGTGAGGAACGGTGCACGGCCAACGCAGAAAAGGTCTCATCCACCAGTCACAATGTCAAACAGATTTGAGATATTGGTAGAGATGGAAGACGAACCAGAAGAGACCAGGCTCGTTGGGGATTCCATCCTATGAGGACAGGTCGAAGAGTTCTGCGACAGAGTCCCAAATAGACGAAAAAGATTTTGCATCCCAGGAGCTGGACTGGACGACATTGTGGAAGCCTTCGAAGATACCACAAAAGATGCAAATGAAAATACCCTTTTTGTCATCCATGCTGGTTCAAATGACGTCATGCGCACCAGATCCGAAGAGTTGATGGAGAAATATCGCAAGATGATCCAGCACTAAAAAAACAAGTCGAGGAATATCATCTCAAGCATTCTCCCCAAGATCGACGCACCTGACAAATTCTACGACAAGGCCTTCAGCACAAATAGCCGACTAAAATATTTGTGTCTGAGGGAAGAAGTTGAATTCATCAACCTCTGGGACAACTTCTACAACCAGCCTACTCTGTTCCGCAAGGATGGCACTCATCTAAACCCTGTGGGTTCAGCATGCATGGGTCGTCTCCTACACAAAGCAGTCCGCAGCCATGGATCAAAAAATGCCATCCGAGAAGAAGCAGCAGTGACATAATTCATCCAACGCCAAGAAAAAAACAGAGGCAACCGAGGACCACCAGCGATAAGGACCGAAGACAGCGAGGACCGAGGACAGCCATGAACATAAATGTAGATCCGACAAGAACCAAAAATATTATTAAAGAGCGTTCCGTGAGTTCTAAAATAAAAAATGTAAAGGTTTTCTATGCAAACGCTCGTATCATATGCAATAAATTTTCAGATTTAGAGGAGCTAGTGTTTACAGAAAATTATGATGTGATTGGCATAACAGAATCTTGGCTCAATACAGAAGATAAGAGACTTTTTAGCAGAGTATTCACTTCCCGGTTACGTAATGTTTGAGAAAAGCCGAATAAATCGAAATGGAGGTGGCGTTTTACTTTATATCAAAGAAAGTCTTAACCCTACCCTCTTGTCAAAACCTCAAATTGTGAACGTCGACACATCTTTTGTGCTAATAAAGAATAATAAAGGTACAAAAATAATACTTGCATTAATATACAGACCTCCAGCTCAATCAGTGCAAACTGACCGAGAAATTTACGAACAAATTGCAGATGTAAGTAACTCGCAAGATACCGTAATTTTTGGCGACTTTAATTTACCTGTGACCAAGTGGGGTGATACTCTTACTTCACACTCCGGACATGACTTGTATACGAACTTGCAAGAGAGTTCGCTTTATCAATTTGTTCGAACGCCGACCCGTGGTAATAACGTTCTTCACATTGTACTTGCAACAAAAGAAGAATTGATAGAGAATTTGAATGTTGGTGATGAATTCAGTAACAGCGACCATTGTACGATAAATTTCACTTTAAAGTTTACTAGTAACGAACCAAATAGGAAGCCCAAATGGTGGAATAAAGATATTTCAAACTGCCTGCTTGCTAAAAAATTTGCTAATGATAGATTAAAATCCTCACAAAATGATGAAGAACGGGTGAAATTTGTAGAGCTACGATGCAAAGCCAAAAAGTTAATTAAGCAAAGTAAAAAGACCTTAGAGTTACATATTGCGAATCAAAGTAAAACAAACTCGAAAGAATTCTATAGTTATATCAGAAAGAAAAAAGTAGTTACTTCAACTGTTGGACCGTTAGTCGATGAAAATGGAGAATACGCCAAAGACGAAGTACAAATGAGTAATGCCCTCAATACCTTCTTTGCATCAGTTTTTACAACTGAAGACCTCAGTGATATCCCTACACCATCGCCGATTCAGATTGATAATTCAGATGTTCTAAGCAATATCACCGTTACAGAGAGAGAAGTATTGAATTGTTTAGATAAACTCGGGTAAATAAAACGCCTGGACCTGATACAATCTCGCCTAGAGTTCTAAAAGAAGCTAAGGATGAGCTCTCCAAACCACTGACATTACTATTCAATAAATCCTTGCAGTCTGGAACTATGCCTGATCAGTGAAAGCTAGCCAACGTAACCCCGATATTCAAAAAAGGCAGCAAATCCCTACCCAGTAACTATCGTCCAATTAGCTTAACCTCAGTTGTATGTAAAATGCTAGAAACGGTCATACGAGACAGACTCGTAAATCACTTAGAGGAAAATAACATACTTAAAGATACTCAACACGGCTTTCGTAAAAAACGTTCCTGTTTAACAAACCTCTTAGACTTCTTCCACGATATCCTCAACCTCTACGATGAGAGTAAAGCTGTAGATATTATATACCTTGATTTTCAAAAGGCCTTTGACAAAGTTCCCCACAAACTTTTACTGCTAAAACTAAAAGCGCATGGAATACAAGACGGTGTGTTGAAATGGATAGAAAATTGGCTCAGCAAGAGAAAGCAAAGAGTAGTCATAAATGGTAAGGCATCTAAATGGACCAATGTATGTAGCGGGGTACCCCAGGGATCGGTACTAGGACCAATTCTCTTTCTAATTTACATCAACGACATAGATGAGGGTCTCGCCTGTACAATTTCAAAATTTGCTGACGATACAAAAATTGCAAATAGCGTACTCTCAAAAGAACAAGTTGACGATATGCAACACATCTAGATAAATTGTCATGTTGGGCCCAAATTTGGCAAATGAGTTTCAATGCGGATAAATGTAAAGTACTACATATCGGATACCTAAATGAGAAAGCAAACTATTCGATGAATGGCACTCAGCTTAACAATGTAAACAGAGAAACCGATCTGGGAGTAACAATATCGAGTAACCTAAAACCGAGTCAACAATGTTCAGAAGTTGTTAAGAAGGCAAACAAAATAATTGGCTTAATAGGCAGGTAATTTGAGCATAAATCCAAAGAAGTTATCCTAACCCTTTACAATTCCTTAGTCCGCCCTCTTCTGGAATACTGCGTTCAATCCTGGTGCCCTTATTACCAAAAAGATATAAACAAGCTAGAACGAGTTCAACGTAGAGTTACCAAAATGATACCTAGCCTAAAGAACAAACCATACGAAGAGCGTCTTAGAGAATTAAATCTATTTCCTTTAACCCAGCGCAGATTAAGAGGTGACTTAATTCAAGTGTTCAAAATCATCAAAGGCATCGACAATATGAACTGTAGTAAGTACTTCACTATCGACCAATCTAATTACACGCGGGGAAACGGTTGCAAAATTATTGGTAAATCTTTTAACTCGCACGAATCTAAGAATTTCTTCTTCAATCGAGTTGTCAACTTGTGGAATGGGCTTCCCCGAAACGTTATAGACTGCATCACCGTTGATTCATTTAAACTCCGCTTAGACAAATATCTCGCATCAAACCCGCGACTGACTGCGTTTGTAAATGAATAACTTTATTTTATCCCCCCCTCAGTTACTAACCCATCTGTCCTCTACTAACTTCCTAATCCTGCCACGGACATTAGTTCCAGGGCAGTAATTCCCTTTCCAATGTTCCCTTACCCACTCTAAACCACTGTTTGGACACTTGATCCTCAGTGTTTTGGAGGACAAGCAACCTAGAAGGGTCACTAGATCTGTTGTTGCTTGATTTCCTTTGTACTCCTTTGTACTCCTTTGTACTTTGTACCCTTTGTACTCTCTCTCTCTCACTCTTTTCTCTTTATTTTCTCCCCCCCCTCTCTCTCTCTCTCACTCACTCTCACTCACTCTCACTCTCACTCTCACTCACTCTCACACACACACCTGGATGACTCAACAACAACAACACCAACACCATGTAAAGTGTCATTCCCACGGGGCCTGTTAAAAGTACACGCATATTATCTACCACTGTATCTACCACTCTTGACCCTCTCTCGCGCTCTCATTCTCTCTCTCTCTCTCTCTCTCTCTCTCTCTCTCTCTCTCTCTCTCTCTCTCAGTAAAAGTAGTCATATGATTATGAGATGATGGAAAATAATAAAATTTGAGGTAACTGGTAATGTCAAAGATCTCGGAGTTGTTTCAAGTAATTAATATTTTCACAGCAATACCAATGAAGTTGCTAAAAACGTGAATAGAATGTTAGGGCATATTAATAGAAATTTAACTTATAATTAAAATGTAAAACTTGCAAACAAAGTCAAACCAAAACTGGGACAAAGACAATATAAAGTCAAAACAACATATCAAAATCGCTATGTGGAAACAACACTTACTAAAAGAAAATTTATGAAATGAAAGAACACAATCCACCACATAGGGTGTACATTACTACATGAGCAAAGTCTATCTATCTATCTATATGCTCTGGCCCAATCCCCATTTTGGGGGTAGCCGACTCAAGACAGAGCAAGAACAGGGAAAACACAAAAACAACATAAAACAAAAAATAAACACAGATAAAAAGCACAAACTCACACACATCCAGGTCACCCAGGAGAAGACCCAGAGACCAGGGTTACCAAGGTCGCTCCAGCACTCCCCCAGCCCCTGACCACCCGGAGAGGTTCCGATCTCGGCAGGCAGACATGCAGCGGAGCCAAAGCCACAAGCCCTCCCACCACACTTCCAGGCACACCCTTCATATTAATCGTCCCCCCGGGCCAGGCGCCTGATGGACTATTATCTAGTCGAACTTGCGCCCGACCCCTTACTCCAAATGACCACGTGTTCACTCAACTATTCACAAGCATTCTCCATTCACTCCTGTCCACCACCACTTCCTCTGCCTGATCTATAGTCATTCCTCTATCATCCAAAGCCTTTCTTACACAGTCTCTCCATCTCAATGGGGGTCTTCCTGCCCTTCTATCTCCCCTTGTACCTGACTCACATATTCTCTTTGTAAGCCTTTCATCTCCCATTCGTTCAACATGACCATACCAGCTCAGCACCCTTCTGTCCACTCTGGCTGACAAATGTTCCTGCTGCCCCACTCTCCTACGCATCTCTTCATTCCTCAATCTGTCTCTACGAGTAACTCCACACATACTCCTCAAGCAGCTCATCTCCATCACATCCAGCCCTCTTTTCTCTTTTTTCTTCAGAGCCCATGTCTCAGCCCCATACATCACTGTTGGCACAACAATTCCTTGATACAGTGCACTTTTTACTTTCACTCCGAGATTTCTCGTCTTCCACATACTTCCCATTGCTCCGAAAACCTTCCTTCCTTCACACACTCTGTTTTACCTCCACTTCCATACCTCCACTCCTGCTTATCGTTCCTCCTAGATATTTAAAACACTCTACTTGTTCCAATATTTCCCCATCCAGCCTCACATCTAGATTCACCCTATGCTCTCCCCTATTACACACCATTACTTTACTTTTATTGACGTTCACCTTCAGTAAAGTAAACATATATATTTTGTTTAATTATTATTGAGGATTTTGCTTGCGTGTGCCATTTTCGAGCAATGCATTTTGGTTTGTCCCCTAGGCTAATGAAAACGCCTTCCCAGACTCCCTTCGAACTAAAAACTGGCCACCCAGACCCCTGCGGTGGACCCTAGCACCTGAGCCAGAGCTACCTAAGAATATCGGCAAAATATGGAGCAGTGTGAGCCACCTGCATCCACCTATTTTCAACCACATTTATTACAACCACAACAACTACATCAAAGCTACCACAACTACCACAATAACCACCACAACCACCATAAGAACAGTCACCACCAGAATTACCACGACCTCCGAAAGTACAACTAGTACATTCATTACAACTACCATATGTATCGAGTATTGTTCACATGTGTGGGGAGGTTTCACCCATACTGCACTTCTCGAAAGAGTAGATTCAAAAGCATATCGCCTTATCAACTCACTTCCTCTTACTAGTTCCCTACAATCTCTTTCTACACGCTGCAAAGTTGCATCTCTTTTACTCCTTTATTACTATTACAACAATCAGTATTCTTCAGATTTCTCTCAGTACATACCCCCTCCCTTGCGGCGAGTGTGAAGCACCCGCCTTGCAACACAGTCGCATTCCTATTCTGTCCAACTCTCCACTCCAAGAATTAGCAAAGTTTCTCAGTCTTATCTCGAATCAACTAGTGAACTCTGGAAGTCTCTCCCTCAATCAATCTTTCCTTCATTCTATGACTTAAACTGCTTTAAACTTCGTGTGTCCAAGCATTTTTACCCCAACATCACTTGAATTTGGCTCTCACTCTTTTGGCTTTGGGTCAGACACTCATTACAGACAACCAGTCACACAACTACCACAACCACCAAAAGTACAACCATTACAACTACTACAACTACCACTACCATGACAACTACTACAACTGCCACAACAATAATAGCATCACAACTACTCCACCTACCGCCATTACAACCATCACAACTACCACAAACTACCGCTGTAATGAAAAACAAACCACCCCTCTCCCAGATCCCCTACTTAGCAATATAATTTTAAAGACAAATAATACTTCGCTTTGTCCTTCCCAACTGCTTTCATCTTCCTTCTTAACTAACTCTCTCTCTCTCTCTCTCTCTCTCTCTCTCTCTCTCTCTCTCTCTCTCTCTCTCTCTCTCTCTCTCTCTCTCTCTCTCTCTCTCTCTCATTCATACACACATACACACTCACTCACACTTTCTCTCATAGTCTATTAATTTAGTTTAGTTAGCTTCATAGTTTATATAATTTTCATACATAACTCTCCTACCCCCCTCTCTCTCTCGTTCACACACACAACATCTGATTTACCTTTTTTCATAATTATATCTCTACCCTCTCTCTCTCTCTCTCTGTGGGTTCAGCACGCATGGGTCGTCTCCTACACGAAGCAGTCCGCAGCCATGGATCAAAAAACGCCATCCGAGAAGAAGCAGCAGTGACATAAATCATCCAACGCCAAGAAAAACACAGAGGCAACCGAGGACCACCAGCGATAAGGACCGGAGACAGCGAGGACCGAGGACAGCCATGAACATAAATGTAGATCCGACAAGAACCAAAAATATTATTAAAGCGCGTTCCGTGAGTTCTAAAATAACAAATTTAAAGGTTTTCTATGCAAACGCTCGTAGCATACGCAATAAATTTTCAGATTTAGAGGAGCTAGTGTTTACAGAAAATTATGATGTGATTGGTATAACAGAATCTTGGCTCAATACAGAAGATAGAGACTTTTTAGCAGAGTATTCACTTCCCGGTTATGTAATGTTTGAGAAAAGCCGAATAAATCGAAATGGAGGTGGCGTTTTACTTTATATCAAAGAAAGTCTTAACCCCTACCCTCTTGTCAAAACCTCAAATTGTGAACGTCGACGCATCTTTTGTGCTAATAAAGAATAATAAAGGTACCAAAATAATACTTGCATTAATATACAGACCTCCAGCTCAATCAGTGCAAACTGACCGAGAAATTTACGAACAAATTGCAGATGTAAGTAACTCACAAGATACCGTAATTTTTGGTGACTTTAATTTACCTGTGACCAAGTGGGGCGATACTCTTACTTCACACTCCGGACATGACTTGTATACGAACTTGCAAGAGAGTTCGCTTTATCAATTTGTTGGAACGCCGACCCGTGGTAATAACGTTCTTGACATTGTACTTGCAACAAAAGAAGAATTAATAGAGAATTTGAATGTTGGTGATGAATTCAGTAACAGCGACCATCATACGATAACTTTCACTTTAAACTTTACTAGTAACGAACCAAATAGTAGCATCGAAAAAGTCCCTAATTTCAAGAAAGCAAACTTTCCTAAACTTAGAGCTATGTTTAAAGAAACTGACTGGAGCTTTTTAATTCACAATAACGACATAAATACATCTTGGAAGTTATTCGAAGCCACTTACCTAAAAGCAGTGCAAGACTGCATACCATCGAAAACTCGGCGTCCAGGCCATAATAATAAGCCCAAATGGTGGAATAAAGATATTTCAAACTGCCTGCTTGCTAAAAAATTTGCTAATGATAGATTAAAATCCTCACAAAATGACGAAGAACGGCTGAAATTTGTAGAGCTACGACGCAAAGCCAAAAAGTTAATTAAGCAAAGTAAAAAGACCTAAGAGTTACATATTGCGAATCAAAGTAAAACAAACCCGAAAGAATTCTATAGTTATATCAGAAAGAAAAAAGTAGTTACTTCAACTGTTGGACCGTTAGTCGATGAAAATGGAGAATACACCAAAGACGAAGAACAAATGAGTAATGCCCTCAATACCTTCTTTGCATCAGTTTTTACAACAGAAGACCTCAGTGATATCCCTACACCATCGCCGATTCAGATTGATAATTCAGATGTTTTAAGCAATATCACCGTTACAGAGAGAGAAGTATTGAATTGTTTAGATAAACTCAAGGTAAATAAAACGCCTGGACCTGATACAATCTCGCCTAGAGTTCTAAAGGAAGCTAAGGATGAGCTCTCTAAACCACTGACATTACTATTCAATAAATCCTTGCAGTCTGGAACTATGCCCGATCAGTGGAAGCTAGCCAACGTAACACCGATATTAAAAAAAGGCAGCAAATCCCTATCCAGTAACTATCGTCCAATTAGCTTAACCTCAGTTGTATGTAAAATGCTAGAAACGGTCATAAGAGACAGACTCGTAAATCACTTAGAGGAAAATAACATACTTAAAGATACTCAACACGGCTTTCGTAAAAAACGTTCCTGTTTAACAAACCTCTTAGACTTCTTCCACGATATCCTCAACCTCTACGATGAGAGTAAAGCTGTAGATATTATATACCTTGATTTTCAAAAGGCCTTTGACAAAGTTCCCCACAAACGTTTACTGCTAAAACTAAAAGCGCATGGAATACAAGACGGTGTGTTGAAATGGATAGAAAATTGGCTCAGCGACAGAAAGCAAAGTGTAGTCATAAACGGTAAGGCATCAAAATGGACCATGTAAGTAGCGGGGTACCCCAGGGATCGGTACTAGGACCAATTCTCTTTCTAATTTACATCAACGACATAGATGAGGGTCTCACCTGTACAATCTCAAAATTTGCTGACGATACAAAAATTGCAAATAGCGTACTCTCAAAAGAACAAGTTGACGATATGCAACACAATCTAGATAAATTGTCATGTTGGGCCCAAATTTGGCAAATGAGTTTCAATGCGGATAAATGTAAAGTACTACATATCGGATACCTAAATGAGAAAGCAAACTATTCGATGAATGGCACTCAGCTTAAGAATGTAAACAGAGAAACCGATCTGGGAGTAACAATATCGAGTAACCTAAAACCGAGTCAACAATGTTCAGAAGTTGTTAAGAAGGCAAACAAAATAATTGGCTTTATAGGCAGGTTATTTGAGCATAAATCCAAAGAAGTTATCCTAACCCTTTACAATTCCTTAGTCCGCCCTCTTCTGGAATACTGCGTTCAATCCTGGTGCCCTTATTACCAAAAAGATATAAACAAGCTAGAACGAGTTCAACGTAGAGTTACCAAAATGATACCTAGCCTAAAGAACAAACCATACGAAGAGCGTCTTAGAGAATTAAATCTATTTCCTTTAACCCAGCGCAGATTAAGAGGCGACTTAATTCAAGTGTTCAAAATCATCAAAGGCATCGACAATATGAACTGTAGTAAGTACTTCACTATCGACCAATCTAATTACACGCGGGGAAACGGTTGCAAAATTATTGGTAAATCTTTTAACTCGCACGAATCTAAGAATTTCTTCTTCAATCGAGTTGTCAACTTGTGGAATGGGCTTCCCCGAAACGTTATAGACTGCATCACCGTTGATTCATTTAAACTCCGCCTAGACAAATATCTCGCATCAAACCCGCGACTGACTGCGTTTGTAAATGAATAACTTTATTTTATCCCCCCCCTCAGTTACTAACCCATCTGTCCCCTACTAACTTCCTAATCCTGCCACGGACATTAGTTCCAGGCAGTAATTCCCTTTCCAATGTTCCCTTACCCACTCTAAACCACTGTTTGGACACTTGATCCTCAGTGTTTTGGAGGACAAGCAACCTAGAAGGGTCACTGGATCTGTTGTTGCTTGATTTCCTTTGTACTCCTTTGTACTCAGACACACACACACTCTCTATTATATCTTATTTACCTTTTCTCATATCTCTCTCTCTCTCTCTCTCTCTCTCTCTCTCTCTCTCTCTCTCTCTCTCTCTCTCTCTCTCTCATTATTCTAGTTCTCCCCAGTGAGTTTCTCGTCTCCTCTGTATCTCCATTTGGCATAATTGTAAGTCCCTTTGATTTCCTTTATTCTCCTGTATATTTAATTACGGTCTTCTCGGCTTTCTGGGGAGTTGCTGTGTGTGTGTATGTGTTTGTGTGTATGTGCGTGTGTTTGTGCGTGTGTGTGGGTGGGTGTATGTATGTACAGTATATGTATGTGTGTGGGTGTGTTTGTGCGTGTGTGGTGGGTGGGTGTATGTATGTACAGTATATGTATGTGTGTGGGTGTGGGTGTTTGTGCGTGTGTGGGTGGGTGTATGTATGTACAGTATATGTATGTGTGTGGGTGTGTGTGTGTTTGTGTGTGTGGGTGGGTGTATGTCTGTACAGTATATGTATGTGTGTGTGTTTGTGTTTGTGCGTTTGTGCGTGTGGGTGGGTGTATGTCTGTACAATATATGTATGCGTGTGTGTATGTTTGTTTGAGTGTGTGTGTGTGTGGGGGGGGGGGGGTCTGTGTGTGTGTGTGTGTGTGTGCGTGTCAGTCATATTTATAGTCTTTATTGTATTGCATCTTCCGTATATGTTTATTTACGGAATAAATGGGTTTTTATTTATGTATCTTAAGATGTGTTGTATATTTACCGGATAATCGCTTGATATGTATTGTCATAGATCAATTTAAAGTGTATTAATTTATTATTACACGTACAAGGTTTGTATTTGTATTATAACATACCAGTAATGCTTCGTTATCCTATTTGGGTCTCCCCTATTTCGCTCGATTAGTTTGGAGTTTTTAATACATTTCACCCCAATAGTTTGGCAATAATAAGACATCTCATCCCATTCAGGTGTAAAGTTTTATCTGGTGGAGCAATTGCGAGCCTTTAACTTAGAAGTTGGCCTTCGGCGGGGATATTTTTTTTTATCGTATAATGTACAAATTTACCTCGAATGGGGTCTGGGTGGGCAGCCCGGTGGATAAACCAAAGTGCATTGCTCGAAAATGTCAAAAGCAAGCTAAATCCTCAATAATATCATAATTCAATATCATAATAACCCCCAAGACGTCGGACCAGATAGTGATAAAGCGGTTGTGGTCAAGAGGGAACCAGAAATACGGAGGGGGAGGGTGATGGGTGAAGGAGGGGGGTGGGTGGAGGGGGGGGGTGACGGGTGAAGGGTGACGGGGGGGGGGGGGTACGTCTCTCAATGAGTTAATCTATTAACAAGCGTTGCGCTGTAACGAACACCTCTATCGCCCGCCCCATATTACCCAGGCCACTCTAAACCCTCCTTATCTCTCCCTCTGTTTCCACACAAGATTGGAATTCCTGTGATGATCTCACATTTTTCAAATCGTCAAATGAGTTAATGCGGTCCACTTGGGACAAATGTCCGCTTTGGGCCGATCAGCTGTAATGAGGCTGGGTAGCCACTGCAGGGTCGTCTTGGGCCAAGGTTTGCCGGAATAGTCAATTTGGGCAACAAGGCCAGTTGGACTTTTTGGCTGTTGTGTGCTGCTTGCTCTGCTCTGCGTTGGAATTTTTGGACGAGTGGGCCATTTTACGGGGCAGGCCATTCAGAGCCGTGACCAAATTGGACCAATTTGTGTTGATATTTTGGGCAATAGGGCAGATTTGGGCCACAGGATGTTTGCACTGTGGAATAGAATTGAGTCACTTACTCACTGCACCATTGGGACAAACAGCCGTGTTGTGTCGAAGATGAATGGAGATGAGCAGCCGTTATGGGTCGTATGGAAATTTGGGCTACATTGCCATTTGGCCTTTCGGGCCATTTTGGGCCGTGGCAGAATTGTAACAAAATAGGCCGAGTGATCTCCAACCCCTCCTCTTTTCTTTCCTTCTCATAACCTCTCTATTAACGTTATTTGTTGAATCTTTTCTTAATACTTTGCTGGTCCAAGAAGACAAAGAACAGCAACAAGTACCAGAATAAGTAAAATTATAAGTATGGTAAATAATTCAGAAACACTGTGTCTATCACTGGGATCGAACCTGGGCTACATCAAGTCCCAGCTTCTACATACTACACCACCACCTTAAAAAGCCTAAGCGTCCCATATGACATCTGGGTATGATTTCATTCCTCTCACAGGTATATTTAGTGACAATAGAGTATACATAGACTGTAAACAGTGGCTTGAGAAGCCGAGAAGCGGCTTCCCAAGCCATTGTTTACAGGCTGTAGCATCCCTAATAACAAGGTAGTTGTTTTAATAATATTTATGGGAAGAGAAATCCACAGTACTGAGAATGCTTGAATGAAGAATTATACCCACATGACAAAAAACGTGGTTATTTGTATAATAACACATGTTTGACTCTCTGGAAATCTGAAAAGGAATCCAGAGAGTCGAAACTTCTTGTGTCATTACATCAATAAAAACGTTTTCTGTCATGGGTGTATAATTCTCCAAAGATATTTGTGAGGAGTGTTGAAGGTCTTGGTGGTGAAGAGAGTGTGGTCTCCTTTGATCGTAATGAGTGTTGGAAGTGGCGTGAGTAGTTAAGGTGTTGGTTGTGTAGGAGATGGTGCGAGTGGTGGGGTCCTTTAATGATGTAGGGTGTAGTCATGGTCCCAGTGTCTCAGTTTTGTCGGTGTGAGTATCCTGGGTTCGAATCCATGGAGTACCACATGTATTTATTAGTTTCATTGATTTAATTAATTAGGTTTATTTGTAAGTTAATTGATGGGTTGGTGATAATATGAATTTTACAGTTAATACATCTATGATCATGATTTGATTATATAAACTTCTGTGTGTGATAATATTGTTACACGTGTTTTCAGGTGATTCCATTATTTTCGAATTGTAAAAAAAAATAAAAAAAAAAAAAATCAATAATAACTATGTACAGCAATACATAATTCTTTGTCATATTTTACCAGCATATTATTGTGTGGTTATATAATTGAAGAGGAGGCACCTTACAACTTCCAAAGTACAGTATAGTTCATTATCTATTACTCACTTTCTACAGTATATACTCCATAAGTTTAGTTCAAATCTTTCTCCTGCCCAATCCACACCCACCCACACACAAACACCCACCCACACACACAAACCCAAACCCACACCCACACCCACACCCACACCCACATCCACACCCACCCACCCACACTCACAACCCACCCCCCACCACTTACATGGGTGTGGCAGGCGTTGAGAATCTAACCTGATATCACAGGAGCGCCTTTTCCTTCAACTTTTGTCACTTACATCGTTTTCATCAGTGTTGTCCAATTATATATTACAAATTAAGTTAGTTTCTTGGATTTCTTCCAGTGATAGCTAAATTTAAGAGAATGGGTATTTATTTCAAATATTTGCACCGTATTTATTTATTTTTTTCAGGATACGGTCACGTGCCCGTTTATTTTGGATATCATTAGACGATTTCATTAAATTTCTGAAGGCTTTAATATGTTCCAAACTATTTTTGCCGACCGTACAGTATTTTTTCTTTTACAATATATAATTTTACCAACACTCCTAAGCTTTGTTAGAGGCAGAAATCGCCTCCTGGGCCGGGCTAGGATTCGAACACGGGTCCCCACGCTTACAAAGCGAACATTCTGCCACAAGACCAAGAGAAGTACTCCGCTTGGGCTGATTGATAACCAAAGTGAATTTTCGCATATATTTCCGTTTAAGCTCTCTGCCATAAATGTGGAATTATAATTTAACCTTTTTTTATATATCCGTAGAACCTTCCTAAGCTCCATAAAACCGTTTAATGTCAGCCAAAATATAATTAAAAACGCGTCATCATATCCTGAAAGGGTTAACATGCTGCCAACACTGTGTTCAAACAACCCATTGAAGCAAACTCTGTGAATATTACAAATTTACGTACAATGCTACCGATGACCGAAAAGTCACTAATTAACACAAAATATTATTTATTAAAGTAGGTGATTTTTGAGGGGAGGATCGTGTTTTTTATTTTTTGTTATCCCTTCATTAGAACAAAAAAGAATTACATTATAATAAATTAAAAATGCTGGTCAAGGCCACATAATAATACTATTAATTTATACCTGATATTTATATATTATTTTGTACGCTCAGTTTTTAGTCTGTCGTGTCTGTCACTCGGTTATATTACTGCCACACACACACACACACACACACACACACACACACACACACACACACACACACACACACTCTCTCATACACACACGCACACACACACACACACAGCCCGTAGCCTAGTAGGTAGAGCTCTCGTCTCACACACGAGGGGTCGGGGGTTCAATCCCCGGCCGGGCGGAGACAAATTGGGCTTGTCTCCTTTCATGTGTTAGCCTCAGTTCACCTAGCTGTAAATAGGTACCTGGAATAAGTGGACGACGTTGTGACGTCCCATCTGGGGTTGGCAAAAATGGTACAAGGCGAGATGGGTATCATATGGTTCACCTAAGCTGATGGCTATCTAAGCCTTCGGGCGAGACGGTACCGTCTATAGTGAGAATGGTACCATACAGATCCACCCTAAGCCTTCGTTTCCGATGTCGCCAATTGGCTAAAATACAGACTACACACACATCCACAGCCATTCCAACAGTACATAAAACACTTAACATGCATTTCACACAATACATTCCCAGTTAAGGAGGCGCGATAATAATGAGCTTAGCTCGCATTGCGTGGATTCCCCTTGACGAACAAGTAACTGAGTAACTGAGTAACACACACACACTCATCACGCATATACACTCACGCGCACTCACCAAACATACACACTAGTCTCTCTCTTGCTCACACACACACACACACACACACACACACACACACACACACACACACACACACACACACATTAGGAGGCGGGAATTAAGGAGCATGCTCACTCCCGCAAATACAACTAGTGCAAGTACAACTAGTGTAAGTACACACACACACACACACACACAGACACACACTAATACACACAGATCCCAAGGTTAAGGCCTTGGGTTAACATTCTACACTGATATTTGGTATTGATAAATACGTTCAATGTAATGTTTTATGTTTTTTTATGTTTTGTTCAAACCCAAGGCCTTAACCTTGGGATCTAGATAGGTCTAGATATATCTAAAGCCTTCGATAGAGTCTGGCACAAATCTCTAATTTCCAAACTACCCTCCTTCGGTTTCTATCCCTCTAACTGTGTCTTTGTCTCTAATTTCCTTTCAGACCGCTCCATAGCTGCAGTTGTGGACGGCCATCGCTCACTACCTCAACCTATCAACTCCGGTGTTCCTCAGGGTTCTGTCCTCTCTCCAATTCTCTTTCTAATATTAATTTATGATTTCCTCAACTGTGCCTATAGTTCTATCCACTCTTATTCTGATCACTCAACTTTACACTATTCAACTAATTTTTCACATTAACCCAGCATCCAATCACTCCAAACTTCACTTAAAAGGGCCATAGAGCTCCTATCTTGCGATCTATCAATTATTTCTGATTGGGGGCAAAGCAAATCTTGTTACTGTCAATGCCTCCAAGACTCTTTTTCTCCCTCTATCTCTCCATCGTAATCTTCCACAAGACTATCAAATATTCTTGGACAATACACAAATCAAACTTTCATCTCTCAATATTCTAGGTGTATCTTTTTCATTCAACCTTTCTTGGAAAGATCATATTACCACTCTTGCTCAAACAGCTTCCCAAAATTTAGGTGTGCTCTATCGTTTCCGTGGGTTCTTCACTCCCGCACAGCTTTTTTTTGTTTTTCTTTTTTCGATGTGACGAGTGCCTTCCTTCAGAGTTGAAAGAGTGGCAGGGCCAAAATCAAGGGACGTTCGAGCCAATATGCCTGGACACACTGAGTTTGAAGCAATTTTAGTCATAGGATGAGGGAAAGACTGATTATGGGAGAGAGTTCCAGAGCTCAGCTGTTGAATAGCAGAAAGATTGAGAATAACGTTACACTCTTGGCTTAGCGAGTTGCACAGAGTAGGGGTGGGATTGTGTTGCAATACGGGTGCTACGTGCTCTACGAAGAGGGGGTGGTATACACTGAGAGAGCTCTAAGGAACACTGATTATTGTAATAGCAGTAGAATAGTAAGAGAGATGCAAAATTGCGGCGAAGAAAGAGAGACTGCAGAGAATTGGTGAGTGGACGTGAGTTAATGAGACGGAAGGCTTTCTTTTCTACTTTGTCTAAAAGTGCTGTGTGAGAGGATCCTCTCCACACGTATGAACAATACTCAATACACGGACGCACTGTGCCCCTGTACAGAGCAAGAAGCAGCGCAGGGGTAAAGAACTGCGGAGGTGGTGGAGCACACCCATCTTCTGGGAGGCTGTTTTGCTTCGTATCGGGGCTCTGCGCGCCCCTGTATTGAGTATTGTTAGAATGTGTGGGGAGCCTCCACCCATACTGCACTTCTCTAAAGAGTAAAATCCAAAGCATTTCGTCTCCTCTACTCACTTCCTCTTAGTAGTTCCCTACAATCTCTTTCTACACGCCTCAATGTTGCATTTCTTTCACTCTACTATCGCTATTACAACAAT
>JBAKBP010034262.1:0-20875 GCA_037953745.1 Lithodes maja | reverse complement strand
ATACACTATCACGTCATCAAGGTAGACCGTGCAGTTAGGGATTTCGTCACAAATATCGTTCATCAGGTTCTGAAACGTGGCAGGTGCGTTCTTAAGCCCATAAGGCATTACGTTACATTGGTAGGTCTTGCCATCTACCACAAAACCACAAACTTGCTTAGCTCGGTCCGACAGGGGTACTTGCCAGTAGCCTTTTACAAGATCAATTTTAGTAAGGTACTTTGCATTCCCTACCTTGTCCACGCTGTCGTCAACTCGAGGCAAAGGGTAAGGGTTGGTAGTGGTCAAGCCATTTAGCCTACGAAAATCTATGCAGAACCGCACCTTGCCGTCAGGTTTTGGCTGCAACGTGACGGGTGATGTCCACTTCACATAACCTTCAGTGATCATCCCTCTCTCAACCATGTACTTTAACTCCTCCCGTAAAGCTGGCAACTTTACCGGGGGCACACGGTAGGGCACTGACTTGAAGGGCACATTATCACCGACGTCCACGTCGTGCGTTACCTGAGTAGTGAGACCTGGGTGTTCGGCGAAAACAGAGGGGTATGACCTGAACAGGCCTAGGACAGCAGCACCCTGGTGCTCAGGCAGGTGACTTACAGCTTGCCTAGCCTCTTGTTCAGTATTCCCCGCCCACTGTTCCGCGGAAATGACACAGTCCCAGCTATCCTCCTCAGCAGCATGACTGTCCCCACCTCCTTCTCCACCCTGGCCGCTGCAGGCCAGCACAGGGACAGTGAGAGGCTCTGAGGGGCGTCTCACATACTCTTTCATGAGGTTAACATGACATAACTGATGTTTTTTTCTACGGTCAGGTGTTGCAACGAGATAATCAAGGTCGGACAGTTTCTTAGCCACCACATACGGCCCAATAAACTTGGCAGAAAGGGGGTGTCCAGGCAAAGGTAAAAGCAACATTACCTCCTGACCCACCGAAAACTCCCGAAGCTTCACCTTGGCGTCATACTGGTGCTTCATGACCGCCTGTGCATTAACCAAGTTATTACCTGCCGCTGCCATGCAACCTATAAGTCTCTCCCGGCTCTCAAGGATATATTTAAGTACAGACCCCGGCTTCTCTTCTCCCTCCCAGATCTCTTTCACCATACTTAAAGGTCCTCTCACATTATGGCCAAAGACTAGTTGATTTGGACTGAACCCCAGGCTCTCTCCTGGGACTTCACGTGCAGCGAACAGAACATACGGCAGACCCAAATCCCAATCAGTGTCATGTTCTGCACAGTAACAGCGTAGCATACTCTTCAGGGTCGAGTGCCACCGCTCCAAGACTCCCTGACTCTCGGGATGGTAGGCTGACGACACTACAGAACATATACCGTGCAACTGAAGGGTTTGCTTGAACAATTTGGATGTAAAATTGCTCCCCTGGTCTGACTGCACCTCACGTGGAAATCCATAACGGGAACAGAACAATAATAAGTTTTTAACAACTGCCTTTGCCGAGCCGTTTCTCATGGGGTATGCGTCCGGGTATCTCGTAGCCACATCCATGATTGTCAACAGGAATTTATTGCCACTACTAGTAGGCGGGAAAGGGCCAACCAAATCTACTACAACTTTGCTGAACGGAAGCCCGGTGACAGGTATGGGAAACAAAGGTGCCTTCGGGATGGTCTGGTTAGGCTTCCCCGTTGTCTGGCAGGTCGCACACCCAGCCACCCATGCACAGACATCAGCCTTGACCCCAGGCCACCAGAAAAATCTGCCCAATGCCGCCAATGTTTTGGTTACCCCCAAATGACCCGCCACCGGCACATCATGCGCCAGACACAATAAGGACTCTCTATACTTATTTGGAACAACCACCTGGTCTACTACCCTCGCACCGCCCTCCCACTTCGATTTGGGGTCTAGAAATCTGCGGTACAATATCCTGTTGAGCCTAAAGAAATCTCCCGGCTTCGCATCCCCATCTTCCTCCAACTCTATGGCACCATTGCTATAACGAGCTAGGCTAGCGTCTTGCAGCTGCTGCTCACTAATGTCCCTGGGCGTCAATGCATCAAGATGGTTTTGTAATAAGACATTACCCCGGCTAGTAGGCTCTACTGCCTTAGTGGCTCTCGCTACAGCTCTTGCCTCACGCGAAGTCTTACCCAACTCTGCCTTGTTACACACCATATCTGGGCCAGAGTCAACTCCCGTGTTTATTATAGGTCCAAGTACCGAATCACCGAGAAGTGCAGCAGAATCAATGTCCCTTTTCCTGCCCTTAGCAACCTTCTCCTGATCCTTCCTCCACTGTCCCCGAGGTTGAGTGCTAGGCTGTGCAGGAGCCGCAGAGCGAGATCGGGTTACCACACAGGCCATCTTATCCTGTTGGCACCTCCCAACCCATTCCCGATTCTCACCATCCACGTCGGCCGCCCTCTCGGCAACGACTAAGGGTGGAGTCCCGGAAGTGGGCACCGCAAAGTCGTTGCCGAGAAGAAGGTCGACGCCCTCAACTGGCAAACACTCAACGATCCCTACATCCAGCTCCCTGCACACCTCTCCCACTCTCAACTCCAACCTCACAAGTGGGTATGACCTCGTAGCATTTATACCCTGCACCACAACAACTCTGGCCGCATTTATCGGTTTCCCTGTGAAGTTCCTCAACAAAGTTTGCGAAGCCCCCTTATCCCTCAGCAAGTCAACCCTCCGTAGTTCACTCCCCCAGCTCACAAACCCGTGTCCCCGATGGTCACAGAAAGTGTCCCGGACAGGTGTCGAGCCTTCCGTACGCTTCTTTACCGCGTGTGCCTCAGCTGCTGACAACCTACCCCGGGCAGTTGCTGCAGCCTTCAGAGACACACCGATACTGTGAACCAATGACACCGGCTTAGCGGGAGTGTTACTAGGGCACTCACGTGAATAATGGCCTAGCTTCTGACATTTGTAACATTTCACATCCCCAATGGGCTTCTTCCCTTGTGCGGGCGAAGAAGGGGCCTGACCTTTAGTAAACGGGAGAGGCTTGTGTTTGTAGGTGTTATTAGGTGCAATGCATTTAGTGTGGTTATGTGTGTCATAGGATTTGTTATTATCGAAAACTCTGGTGGGTGGGGTATAGCGCCCCTTCTGCCCTGACTCAGCCCTCTGAGCGGCACCGCAATCACGAATCAATGATAATCTGAGGTCTGCCATCTTGGCAGCCTCCTCTACTGTCTTGGGACATTTTTCCTTAATGTTCAGCGTTAGATCGGTTCCAGTACATTTGTAAAACTGTTCCAGATAGAAAAGTTGCTTAATTTCCTCAGCCGACTCTGCGTGCTCGGACCGAAACCAGTTATTACCTGCATCTGTTAAGTCCCGTGCGTGCTCCATAAAACTGACGTCGCTCTTCTTATTCACGCCACGGAACTTCAATCTATAAGTTTCGGGTTGCAGTTCGTAGGCCCGGAGCACAGCCTCCTTCACCAGTCCATACACTACACTCTCGTCCAGTGACAGTGCATCGTAGGCTTTCAACCCCTTACCCACTAGACGTGATGAAACTAATGCTGCCCATTTAACCTCCGGCCAGTCATACTCACGACACTTCTTTTCGAAACGAGCAAAAAACTCAGTCACTGCTGTCTCATCAAATGCGGGTACTAACTTAATTAAATGCGAAAGTGAGTCTGTAACCCGGTGCCCACCACCGAGATGACGCCCCGTGGTCTCTACTCTAGACTTCTCGACATCCATTTCAGCCTGGTACCTGGTTGCATCCTGATTGGCTTGGATTCTAGCAACCTCTATGCGTTCTATACTAGCCTGTTGTATCTGTATCTGAGTCTCCTGCAGCTTAAACTTAGCTAGTTCTAGCTGAAATAACATCTCAGGAGACAGGCCTGGGGGGGGAGAGCACAAAATGGGGGATCCACACCGAGACGTGTTTACGGGTAAGCCAGCTTGCCCTTGAGAACCCTCCTGCTGCATCGTGCTAAGACTCGCTGGCTGAGGGCCCAGCTCAGGGGTAGAGTGGAATGGAGGCTTGGAGGGAACCCCCCAAGACCCCACTCCACCCACCGCCCCATCGCCATCACCCAACAAACATGCCACCAAATTCTTCTTGGCCCAACTGTCAGGACAGTCCCGCCCCAAAACCGTGGCTAAACAGCGAAGACCGTAACAATCAATAGCCTGCAGGCGCTGTTCGGTCAAAGGTGTCTGCAAAAATGCCCGGGCATCCCTCTCTCCACTTATAACACTCCCCTCCCTAAACATCTGTTGTACTTGCTGGTTACTAGGCTGTACCGTGTTATCCTCCCCCGTAAATGATGAGTCATTAGACATAGTGCTGGTTATACAATTGCTGTTCATAAAAAAAAAAAAGTGCTTATTACTAATTGCAGTCTCGACTCACAAAATGTTAAAGATGCTTGAATGACTCTACTCTAGACACCCCCAACGAAACAATCTGCAAGTCCACCAATACAATAATGACACAATAAAAATTCCTCCAATATGCAAGAAAATTCTAGCCAGCTCTACTAGGTAGCATAGAATAGTTCTCCAAAAAACATGTGATAGGATACTACTGAATCTTGTGCAAGGTCGCCATTTTGTTACGGCTGGATCGGCAATACATATTCGGGATTCTTGATCGTAGGACAGAAATGGCTTATGTGACAACGACACGCTCGATTCCAGTCCCAAATACTATATGCTCCAGACAACAAAAGCACCAACGCCCTACAGAGTTATCGTCTATGGTAACGAGGTACCTTAACTCGGCGAAAGTGTACAACAGGGGTAGGCTATGAGGCTAAACTCCCTCAGACATTTATAGGTTACGTTATTACTAAAGAAATGCAATACTCAAGAAACTATGTTAATATTAAGCCTCTAATAATGTAGAATAGAAGCAGGCTAAAGGTATGACAGTGAAATGCTAAATGACAAATGTACACGCCTACTTGAAAGCGCGTGCACTAGAATAACTGTCCCCTACTAACATGCACTAGCATGTAGCATACAAGATGTTCATGATCCAGTAGATACCTAATAATACACATGGAAGGAACATAAATAGTAGTCACTTATTATAAGAATGAATCTATACTTGGAATAACTAAAAGGTTGCAGGCAACAGTACTGCGCCGGTAGCCTACTACCGCATAGGCTACTTCGCTTCTCTCACTCTGTCTCCCCTCTGAGTCCGTATGCGCCCTACGCAACAGAACTCCGGACACAGCAGCAAAACGACAGTGCAGTTAATTGATACATGAAAGTATTAATAGTGTTGTCTTGTGTGTGAGTAATGTGTATTGTAAAGTGTTACATACATAAACTTAAAGAGAGCTGCAATGCATAGTAAAATAAAGATATCACCCACTCATCATCCCCATGTGTTCTAGCTAGCAGGCCAAGTCACAGGAACAACGAGTCCCAGCACCGAAAGCGAGAACCCAGGAAAAGACTGCAGAGAACACAAGGACAGATAAATTACGTTACTCTACTATACCGGCACTACGAGCGAGCTGTAGTCTCTGGTACTGCACTCGCTCCTGGCTCGGTAGGCAAATCAAGGCTAAGTCCTCGCCCCTCTACAGACAACTCCTGGGCATGGTCGGGCTCTTACACATGGCACTAGTCTAGTCACAAATTGGATGATGAGCTGGGCATATAACTCGTGAACATGTAGAACGTTCACCAACTATCCTCATCAAGAAGATCGCTGTTCACATTAACCCCTTAAATCTAATACATGTAAATATATGCTTGTCCTAAGAGTAATACGAGAGGTGAGTGCTGAAACTCCTTTAGGACCTCAAGGGAAGGGTATGCATTTAAATAGAGAGAAGAATGAAATGAGAGTAATGTCGTCAGAGAGAAAGAGTGCAACCGTGAGAAATTGGGAGAGAGGGCAAGGGATGTTAGAATCTCAAAGGTTCTAGGCAACCTGATCATGGAACACACAGCGAGCCTCCATGCAATGTGCAGTACGACAACATGGGCAACCCAGGCAGCATAGGCAGGCGGCAATGTACTACCAACCCTGTCGCACCTAGCTATAAGCGCAGGGCTGCCAACCGGTCCATACGTCTGGCAACCATTGCTACCCTCTCGCTCTGAAGTCTAACTCACTCTCTCTCTCTGAATTCCTATTGTCTTATCTATCAACTTCTCTATTGATACTACATATTAAATGGAAGGTCTCGACATGGCTTAAAACAAAACCCACCACTGGTTAGCAAATGACGAGACCTTTGCAGAGATACAAAGAACATAGTTATACGTTGTCACACTCAATATAAGCAGCCAGCACGGCACAGCGGCACACGGCACCGCACCGCGGCGGCACAGTGGAGTACCAAGGAGTACAATCAGGTTGCGTTGCTACGCACTGGGTGCGTCACAATATGGACAATGGAAACAAGTCGTGCACTTTGATATTGAAAAGATTTTTTTTAATTTATCCAAAAAATTACAATACAATTTGGCAAATGGACACAAAATTCACATGTTGTTATGCATCATAAAAAAGTTCTTTACAAGTTTACATTGTATATTAATAATATAAGTAATAATATAAGTACTGTTCATGAGTCAATTATACAATCCAATTTGTCAAATGTTTAAAAAACTAACATGTTGCTATATGCATCATAAAGTCCCTTTACAAGTTTACATATATTCCTGATCTAGGTTATGTTCATGAGTACATTATTCAATACTAGTGAAATATACAGTAAATTTACATGCTGTTACGGCATCATAAAGTTTCCTACAAGTTAATATTGATATTCATGTTATAAATTATGTGAATGTGTTGTGTGAATGTATCATAATGATAAATGTTGTGACAATATGTATTTATATATTATATATATTTCACAGAAGTACAAAAAACCTGCTGCTGCCACAGTCCCGGATGCTGCCGAGGAGAGTCTCGACGACCCGGAGGTAGAGGATGTGGCTGAGGTGTCTCCAGCCGCTGAAGGTGTTGCCTCCACGTCCACGTCCACGGCCGTGCCCACAGTACCCCGGCCCCGCACCAAAGCAGCTGCTACTCCAGAGGACCTGATTGAGAAGGACCTGTATGATAAGGTAATAATGTTATAATGTTATTAATAATGTTATTATTATATTTATGCAATTTTAATGTATATCTTGCTCATGTTCTAATGTACAACTTTTCTGCCAACAGGTACGTCAGGGGGAGGAGAACCTGTAATTCCTGGCTACAGTGTATGAATGTTTATGTAATTTTAATGTATATCTTGCTCATGTTCTAATGTACAACTTTTCTGCCAACAGGTACATCAGGGGGAGGAGAACCTGTAATACCTGGCTACATTGTATGAATGTTTATGTCATTTCAATTTTTATCTTGTTCATGTTATAAAGTTCAACCTTTCTGCCCACAGCTACGTCAGGGGGAGGAGAACCTCAATGAACTCTACCGCCGCTGGGACACCAAGAAGGCGGAAACCCCAGCACAGCAGGCGATTAAGCTGTTCCACGGCTATGTCTAGAGCAGCCTGTTGGATCTGGAGCCGCCTCTCGTGGACCACTACTTAAGGGAGGTGATGCGGTTCACCAATGCTATGCGGTGCCATAGCCATGGCACAGGGAGCCTCCCACGGTTTGGCCCTATGGACTCGGATGCCCAACCAACTCGTATTTATCCACCACAACCCTACTACGAGAATCTGCAAACCCCCGGGCCTTCCTACTACCATGGTGGGAAACAAATGGGCGCCCCTAACACACCAAGATCTTGGAGGTCTCAGCAACCAAGCATGGGACGACCTGAGGCCACAGCAGTGGACTCTCCCAGGGCCCTCACACCACGCATGGCTGATATTTCCCCGGGGTTTGTGGATCGTATAATTAATGATGTATTCCAGTAAGCCCAAACTGTGTACCTGCCTGGTTGTGATGCTCTCCAACCGTGTACCTGCTATCATTCTATGTTTATATAAAATATATCTAAAATTTTATAAATAAAGTATTACAATGTTTATAATTGTTTCGTAATTTCTCCTAAAAAAGGCTTTGTAACAACAGATAATTCACATGCCACATAATTGGAAAAGATTAATATGGGAAACTATTATGAATGAAAAAATAATTTATATGAATGATTTATCTTAGTAATTTTCACAATGAATAATACTAGAACAAATGACTTGGATAACCTGTTTAGTAACAACAGCTTGGTTATATTTATAGTAAAAATAATTGATTTGCACAGTTGACTAGTAAACATTAATAAAGACAAGTTTCATATTAAATAATAAGAAAAATAGAACTTTGAATACTTGGTTATATTGATAGTCAAAACAATTAGTTGACTATTAAACATTAACAATAAAATAACTGGTGTCAATGCAATCTCAGTAATAAAGAAATGGTAGACCGATGGAAATCAAATTAGGCAATATCAATTTAATATACAAAAATAACATGGAAAATGTAGAGCATATTAAAATTTAATGAACGCTTGAATGACTTTTGAGTGGATAAACAATACTAATTAGATTAAAAATAAGTACTTACCGGTTTACTGGCGAGGCACCTGCCAGGACAGGCGCTGTTGTGGCCTGCTGTAGTAGTCTGTCAAGTATTCCCTCACAAGTTTGGCAGCGGCTGGCCCACTCTGGCGTTGCAATGGCTCGAGTCCATCCAAGGGGTCCCTGTTCCAGTCACCTTGTGGCTCGTTGGTTGCACAATGTTGGTGTTGTCGTTGTAGTTCTGGGCGTCTGTCAATGAGCTTGTTATGGAGTATGCAGGCTGCGAGGACTACCTTCTCCACGGTGCTGGGGTGAATATTCAGAGTGGTGAGAAGACACCGGAAGCGGTTCGCCAGCATACCAAAGGCATTTTCAACCTGCCTCCTGGCCCGAGAAAGTCTGTAGTTGAAATTTCTCTTTGGTTGATCGAGTCCTCGGTAAGGGTATGGCTTCTGCAACCACTCCCTGATGGGGAATGCGTCGTCACCCACAAGGAAGTAGGGCACTGGCTTGTCATCCCCTGGGAATGGCTCAGGTGCCGGCAGTCCTGCTGCACTGTCCTCCAGCGCCTTCCGGATGTCGGTCACCTGGAAAATGCCCCCATCAGATGCGGACCCGTTCGCTCCAACATCCACATACATAAATTTCCCCAGGTGATCAACAACTGCCAGGAGCACAATGGAGTTGTAGTGCTTGTAGTTGAAGTAAATGGACCCAGTGTTTGCAGGAGGCTGTATGGCAATGTGCTTTCCGTCGATTGCTCCCACGGTGTGCCGGAAGTTCCACCTGTCATTGAACCCCTTCGCAACCTCCTTCCAGCCTTCCGGTGTTGATGGGCAGACAATGACCTCCTCCATGTACTCTTGGATTATGGCCTCGCACGTCTCACGTACCACCAGGGAAATTGTGTTGTCACCAACAAGGAAATTGAGTGCCATACTATAGTATGCCTCGCCCGTTGCCAAGAAATGTAGAGTCATGGCAACTCGCAAACCAGGCTCCAGGGGCTTCTTCCAATTGGTTTCCTCCTTCTTGATCCGGGGTGTCACACGGCTTACGATCTCATTGTAGAGCTCCTCGTCCATACGGAGATAGTACTTGTAGGTGGGCTTGTCGATTGCCATTAGCGTCTTCATTAATTGGTGGTAGTGTCCGTAGGATAATCTCTGTCTATACAATGGCTTGACGCTGCAGCTTCGTGGTGTCCTGGCACGTACACGGCGGGCCCGCTTTAATTTCAGGAGGGTGTGGCACATCAGCTGATGATTGAGGGTGGCAACGACAAGCTCCTGGAAGTGTATGGCCCTCTCAAAATCATTGCACAGGTCATCAGGGGGTGCTGCCATGTTGCCGTGTCGATCGCTGGGTTGAGACTGGTGGGGTGTGAGCCAACCCATTTCTTTTATATAGGGCAGGTACAAATGTTCTTGCTACAGTACGAATGTTCGTAAAGCAGTCTGATGTTGTTCTGATGTTGTTCTACTCTATCGGTTGTTTGTCGGCATCTCATCGGTTTTAGTTCGGTCAAGTTCGGTTCATTATCGTAAATCATTCCAATGTCATTCGGAACTGTGTCTGATGATTCGGGTATGTTCGTAACTCATTCTTTGCATAACGAGTTTATGTTCGGTTCTTGTTCGGTAGTTGTTCGGGAGTTTGTCGTAGGTCGTTCTTGACTATCGTATATTATTCTTAACTCGTTCGGGCCATGTTCGTAAACTTCACCATTCGGGAGGGTCACGGCTTAATTCGGTAAAAATGTGCAAGTCATCCTATTCGGGACCTTGTCGCACATCGGTCGGCCCTCTGTATGACGCGGCCTTTAACGCACTAACTTTTGGCCGACCCACAAGATGTTCGCCTGCACCCATGAACATCCCCAGAACGTCCCCAGAATAATCAAGATCATTGGCCGAATTGACCCGTATCAACCAGAACCAGCTGAAATTTGAATTTTTTTTGCAAGTCATCCTATTCAGGAGTTTGTCGCCCGACGTTCGACCTCGTTATGACGCGGCCTTAAGAGAGCTGTTCTCGGGTAGCATGAAGTTTATCTTTTTTATTATTATACTTTTTTGTATTATGTATTTTTTAACACAAGCAAGTCACCTCATTTCATGTTTAACTCCTTCCGTACTGGCGATGTATTTTGTTCATTATATTCTGGCAACTATTAGACGATTTTATTCAATTTAGAAAGGATCTCTAGCAATTATACAGCTTCATACTATCTCAATCAACCCTTTTACCTACCACAGATCCTTCCTAAGTGGCACACAATCATCTAAATATAGCTACAATCAAATACAACAGACGTCGCTGGTACAGAAACGGTCGATAAAGCCGTTTAAGAAAACCCTCCCACCATACACTAACTATATATACTGTGTTTATATCCATCACGCCTCACTTATTATTATTATTATTATTATTATTATTATTATTTGTTTTGATTTGATTTATATCATTATTATTATTATTATTATTATTATTATTTGTTTTGATTTGATTTATATCATTATTATTATTATTATTATTATTATTATTATTGCTAACTTGTAATGTTTCTCACCATAAGCCTTAGCCAACATGTTCCCGTTCTCTTATTGCTATCCACAAATATCTGTCACCATACCTGAACAGAGTGTCAAAAAGCAGCAATTATTTGGGAAGATTTGAATGATTATGAAAAGGAACGCAAGGATAATAACATGAAATAGCATTGTTTTGGTCATGTTATCACTTCCAAAGACATAATTGGAACTATAAACCATCAACCCCAGCAATATTGGGGGAAGACTTGAATGATTATGTTACTAGTATTGGGAACCTCAGGTTAAATTTTCTAGGTATAATTTTGTTTTGTAGCATTTGACCCTCTTTTTATATATACATAATACAATCCTATGTATATGTGATCATAATTTGAATATAATTAATCTGTACCCACTTTTGTATCTTCAGGCACATACTCCCTGAGAGTTGGGGCTTGTACTGAAAGGTAAATAAACAATACATTACACAATGAATAAATATCATACAGCTTCGATAGAATGTTTAAGGGGGTAGTGCTTTTTTTTTTTTTTTTGTAAATATATGTGCATTGTATTTTGAGTTTCCTCGCTAGACCTCCATCAAACTAAAAATAACCCCCCTTTCAAGATAAATTTGTACATTTTTCGGTAAAAAAAATCCCGGCCAAAGGCCGGTCCCTTCTAAACTTAAAGGCTTGCTATCGCTCGCCAGGAAAAAATTGACACCTAAATGGCAAGAAAGGTCTTAATATTGACAAATCAATGGGGCGAGAGGTCTTAAAATCGACAAACTAATGGAACGAACGTGTAAAGATCTCAAAACTAATATGTTAAACATGAGGGAAAATGTGGTCCATAAAAAGTGACTACCTCCCCCTTAACCCTCTGAGTACCAGCGACGACAACGTGTCGTCGGTAATGTATGTTCCCCACAGACCACGACGCACAAGTGTCGTCGGGGTTTAATTACTCCGGTCCTATGGCACCTAGAGAGCTCAGATTTGCATGGGAACTGTATAAGTATCCAACGCAACCATGCCGATGGTTAAAAACTCTCAAAGTCCAACCGCGTGTGCGTGAGCGCGCAAAAACATGTTTTTTGGGTGTTTTTGCCTTCAATTTTTTACTCTTGTAAAATTGACTTTCGGGGGCTCCGTAGGACCCCTTTTTTACCTTTTTGATCGTTTTGTTTTGGGCGGTCCTTCATTCCTAACCCATTTGCTATTGTTTCTGGAAAAAAAAATCAAAACCTGCTGGTCCCTGGTGGTACATTTATTTATAACTAGCTGGGGCTCAGTGGGTTAACCATAACTGAAATGCAGGCTGACAAAGACGACACCACGCCTAGCCCTGTGAGTCTAGCAAGAGTGGCATCTACCCAAATGGCCTCACATGATCACATCTATCAAGTTGGGGACATAGTCATGTTCCCCCTCTATTCGGTCGCCACAGAAGACGCGGCCAACCAACCAATGGAAGAAAACAGTCATATGACAGACTACAATAATACCAGACAGAAACGAACACAGGTGACCAATCCGTCATCGTCGATTCCAAATCTCCTGCAGCACCCTGAAACTACCAGCTTGCATCCAACAACAACCTCATGTGTCCCCAGTGTGCAATGTCAACCAACAGCCCTGGAACAAGCTCCAAGACGTAAGAACAAGGACAAACCACAAGAGGCGCGCGCATCCAAGATGGCCAAAACTCTACCCCCGACCACCAGGCGGCGCGCAGACTATACAGAAAACTCTTCGAGCGGTAACTATTATATTTCCGGCAATAAGACCCCAGCCGTGTCATCAATTGTTTCCCCCCTTATTACGACCTTTGTACCTTCTCCATTGCCACGCCCATACCAACCCCGTTAGGCCCCGATAACAGAAACCCAGGAAACTATAATTAAGCTCTCCAAATCACCTAGAAAATATCTAAATAAATCCCGAAATAAGCCCCTCCAAAATAATCAAAACAAGAAAGATGCTACCACTAATATCTCTTCTATTACACCAGCTAGAGATGCCCAACGCAGTTCCACGTCACCGCAACTACAAGGGCTGCCTAAAAATGTAGTTACTGCCCTTGCTGTCTGTTCGACTCCTGTAGAAGGCTACGTCTCCAACCACGTGCCCTTGTTGCCCCGAGTCACGTCCCAGGTGACTAAGCAGGCTAAGGAGTCACTATCTGAGCTGGCCAGACAGAAGGCAAGCAATCAGCCTGCTGGCTTGGGATATCCGAAGGTAGAAAGGATAGAGTGTTCCTCACAAACTGGACTATTGTTGTGTAAGACAGGCCAGAATATTGTGAGCTCTGGATTATTGTTGAGTGAGACAGGCCAGGATACCGGGGAATGTTCATCACAATCTGGACTATTGTTGAGTAAGACAGGCCAGAGTCCCGGGAAAACTGGATTATTGTTGAGTAAGACAGGCCAGGATACCGGGGAATGTTCATCACAATCTGGACTATTGTTGAGTAAGACAGGCCAGAGTCCCGGGAAAACTGGATTATTGTTGAGTAAGACAGGCCAGGATACCGGGGAATGTTCATCACAATCTGGACTATTGTTGAGTAAGACAGGCCAGATTCCCCGGGAAAACTGGATTATTGTTGAGTAAGACAGGCCAGGATACCGGGGAATGTTCATCACAATCTGGACTATTGTTGAGTAAGACAGGCCAGAGTCCTGGGAAAACTGGATTATTGTTGAGTAAGACAGGCCAGGATACCGGGGAATGTTCATCACAATCTGGACTATTGTTGAGTAAGACAGGCCAGAGTCCTGGGAAAACTGGATTATTGTTGAGTAAGACAGGCCAGGATACCGGGGAATGTTCATCACAATCTGGACTATTGTTGAGTAAGACAGGCCAGGCTACCGGGAAAACTGGACTATTGCTGTGTGAGACAGGCCAGAAGACTGGGGAATGCAAGTCTAGGGAACTTCCTAACTCTAGACAAAAACTGCCCTTAACACCAGGCAAGTCCATCGTGGGTCCCAGAGGAAGTTGTCCCGTGTCTGAGCCCCGAGAACGTGTCAGCCGAGCGGACCAAATGGAGAGCGAGCGAGTCCAAAGGCGAGACAAACGGTGCCGGGAGTTGTTTGGCACCAAGTAGGATCTCGGGGCCTTTGTGAAGGGACTATACCAGAGCTTCAACCGACGTTCCTCTAAACAACTTCAGAATCTTTTTAACCCTTACTGTACCGTAGGATACAGTAATAAAAGTCCCCGGCAGTCCCAAGCAATGTGGCCAAAATGGCAGGAGAGACCACCTTTCCACCTCCAGAGTGAGGCAAGACTGGCCCTGCCACCCTTCAGCGGGTCTTATATATACTGTGAGAAGTGAGAATTTGTTAATTTTCATAAATGATCTTCTCAACTGTACATTCAGTCCCATCCATTCAAATGCAGACGACTCTACCTTGCACCCCTCCATTAGTTTTCCAGAACGCCCCAGCCAGCAGTCCCTCAAAAGCAAACGTAATGATGCCATAAAACACTTAAATTCTGATCTAGCTACTATTTCCAATTGGGGTAGAGAAAACCTTGTTGCATTTAATGCTTCCAAGACTCAATTTATCCATCTTACTACCCGTCAGGAACCTCCAGAGGACTATCCCTTATTCTTCAACAATACAAAAATCAACCCTTCATCTTCTCTCAATGTTCTCAGTGTCTCTTTTTCTTCTGCTCTCACTTGGAAGGACCATATTACCAGTCTTGCTAAGGCAACCTCCCAGAAGCTGGGTGTGCTCAACCGCCTCAAGGGTTTCTTTACCCCTGCGCAGCTTCTTGCTCTGTACAGGGGCACAGTGCGTCCTTGTATTGAATATAGTTCGCATGTGTGGGGAGGATCCTCTCACACCGTACTCCTAGACAAAGTAGAAAGGAAAGCCTTTCGTGTCATTAACTCCCGTCCACTCACCAACTCTCTGCAATCTCTCTCTCTTCGCGGCAATGTTGCATCTCTCTCGCTATTCTATCGCTACTACAATAATCAGTGTTCCTCGGAGCTTTCCCAGTGTATACCACCACCTCTACGTAGGGTACGTAGTACCCGCCTTGCAACTCAATCCCACCCCTACTCTGTGCAACTCTCCAACCCAAAAGTGAAACGCTATTATCAGACTTTCTTCTATTCAACTGCCGAGCTCTGGAACTCTCTCCCAGAATCAGTCTTTCCCTCTTCCTATGACTTAAATTGCTTCAAACTCCGTGTGTCCAGGCATTTTAGCTCGAACGTCCCTTGATTTTGGCCCTGTCACTCTGCAGGCAGTTACGCCTTTTGTCTCCCTCATTCACATATAGGTATTCAAAATATCGGTAGCAGTGCTCAAACGGTGGTGGTACCTGGTACAACCTTGTACAGGCAGTTACAAAGAAAGTACATTACTGACGGATATATATGTCTCTGGGACTGGGGAGTTACTTATCTACTGACGGATATATACATCGCTGGGATTGGAGGGGTTGAGTAACTTAATCTTTAGTAGTGGTAATGCGATTTTGTGAAGGGTTAATGTCTCAGGAATATCGAGTGTCTCTATAAAGAATTAACGTCATTAGGGAAGTCTTTGTTCTCTCTTCTCCTTGATTCCGAGACCCGTTTTTGGGAAACATTACACTCCTTTCCCCGAGCAATCGTATATATATAGTTTCTTGAGTTATTGGATTCCCGTAACTCGTTATTGAGAAATTATACATATCAGATGCTCTAGTAAATTTATGAACAACACCTTTACACATAATTGAGATAACTTGGTAGATATCTGAGATCACTCATATATGTCGTCAGGGGCATATTTAAAATCAGTGAGCGTTTGCCTAGCAAAGTTAAATGCTTCAGTGCCTAGCAGAGTTGAGTGCTTCATTAATATTGATTCTATGCTATAATTTGAACATATTCAGTATATTTTAACTAAAGTTAATCTTTGTGGATATTTGCTATCCATCTGTTCTCTATTATTTGTCAGTGAGTAATCACTATTGTTCATCTTTGATTTGTTTAGATCGTTCTTGTTATTTGCTGTAACCATTCAGTCTTTGTCAATATATGCTGTGGACTTAATAAGCCCTTTTTTCCCGGACGGTATTTCTAGCCTTTTTGTGCACCCTCTGCGGATCCATTTAAGAGATCCGATTTAGAACGATTTACCTGTGCTTTGAGGATAATATCCTCTTGTTATACTGATTTACTTTGTGTCTATTGAATTAACTATTTTGTTGTCTAATTTTGATTATTTGTATTTGTGAGACTTTGATCTCTAATCTCTATGTTTTGTATTAACCATTGTTGTACTAATTATTCTCATCCATCATAATTATTTAATCCACGGACTTGTGAATATTGTGAACCTCTGCTACTATTGAATAAAATATTGTGTTGACTTACCATGTGTGCTTATTTATTGCCTGTTGTTAGTGTATCTTATTGGAATTAAGTGTCGATCCTCACTCAGTTAGAGAGTCAAAAGTTGTAACAGAATATCTCACGTTTCTCCAGAAACGTGGCATAACAATAACCTATAGTCATCACATCTCATAAAATTCCATATAACTCTTCCGCGACTTATAATATTTATAACAATACTATGTGGATTGGTAAGGCCTTACCAAATTGTCTATGAAATCAAATAAGGCATCATAACTAACTTGATAGGTAATAGTTCTAGATTACTTCTTATTATCAGTTTTATACATGATGCCATACCATTTATCAAAATAAATACTTAATGAATGTGTATATGTGTTTGTGTGTACATGTGAGTGCGTTTGATTATTGATTAAATAAAACTGTCAACAGCTATTAACAAGTCGTTTGTATTATTTGTAACGTGTGATTGCGATTCAGTTATAAGGCATGGAATGGATGGATGGTGGATGGTGACACGTTGGTGGGACGTTCACATCTGGGGCCGTCAGGGCCGAGATACTAACAGCAGATCATAAACTATCATTGTGTTCCCTACCCAACCTTGCCAGTAGTATTATTGCGAGTATCTGTTCATTCTGAAACCAAGATCAATCCTCTAAACCTACACACCACTATATTAGTCAAATCCATGTGAAATCATTAGTAATGGAGGATCAGTATATACCATGATAGGTATATCTGTGATATGCTGTACTTATAGAATTGTGTGTGTGTGTGTGTGTGTGTGTGTGTGTTGTTACGACCGGGCACTCGGGTACACTAGGGCTCTTACACAGGACTCGAGTATGGCTCGCTGCCACAACGGAAACACACGATCCCAACCCCAGAGTACTGCCAGCCGAACAAAAAACGCCACTACCCTCCAGAGTTCTATCTGCTATAACGGGGTATACAAGAACTCGGTACTAGCGTTTCACACAACAGACTAATAACAAGACGGGAGTTATCTAGTCTGGTCAACAATCAAACAAAGAAGAAAGTACTACAACACTAAAGAATAGTGTTGGCCGAAGCCGAAGTAATCCACCCTTGAACTAAGAACTTAAGAAGTCCTCCACCCTCTACTTCGGATCGGCACTATTACGTTACGTTAAACAATAGTCCTCGAGCATCAAGCAAGGAATCTTCTGATAAGTTAGATGCTTCTCGAATACTCATAAGAAGTAAGTATCGGATTTTGAACAGCAATTTAATGAATAACTCACTGGTAATTAAAGGCTTTAAATTGACATAAGAAGAATTATAAGAATAAGCAATAGGATATGGCAAACATTAAGAAGAAGTACTCCGACAATGCACTGGCAATAGCCTACTAAGATTGTGCTCGTGGGCCACTAATCTCTGAAGTAGCTAAGCGTGCCACACATGAAATCAATAGTGCTTAAACAATAATATACATAAGGAGAAGCTTCAATACTATACTGTATCTGCTGGTCGAGCAAAGTCTAGCTGGGATATCTAAGGTTAAGAGACAATGGCTGAGCAAGCGGCTCGTAGCCTAGCGAGGTCCTTACGACTGTGCGGCCAAATTACGGTAATTGACGGGATGCTCTCTTGAGAGATCCAGATCACTAGTATCTGGTTCTCTCCTGGCGATCCTCTCAAAGTCAAGCAAATGAGATAGCACAGTGTTGGGTGGCACAGGCAAAAGCCCTCACTCGCAACACAGTGCTAAACTCCCACGGTACACAGTCAGAAAGACCACCTAGGCGTTCCACGTCTCCGTTGCAATTGTACTGGTTCAACCGCAACCTAGTACTCATAGGAAATCACAACTCAGAAACCCTATCCCAGTCTAGCATTGCCTAAACCAGCAGAAAACAGGAACATGAATAATCGCACACAGGGAAATGCATATACGAGTGCAACAAACATCAATCAATCCTATTCTAGTTAACCCTTCCAAAAATAGGCTATCTAACAGGCACTTATCTCGTGAGAACTCAAGCGATAATACTTTGGCTGACTAAATCTGCACCAAAGGGGTCATGGAGGTTAAACAGGGACGAGAAGAGTAGAAGATAGGCTGTTCAGAGAGTAGAGAAAGTTCACATCAGTCGGAAGAATATGGATAGTTGCAAGGGATATGAGAGGTCGCTTTGCCTGATGAGTTCTGAAGAATTGTGGCGAGGACCTCTCTTTTTATACTCGGCCCTGTAGCGAGCATATCGCCAACACTAAGGACCGCCCACTGGCAATCATGACGTCATATTCTCTCTCAATCTGGGATCGACAAAGAACTTCCCACGCGCTGAAAGGGAGGAAGGGAGGAAGGAGGAGGGAATTAGGCCTACCGGCCCGCGTGGCGCACTCACTGATCCCCGTTACGTAACTCTCTCTCTCATCATTGTATATAAGTCCCACACACAATACTTATATCTAATGATATAAAATAGAACTCGTTGACTTAGAAGAAAACAAAATACATAATGATAATACTTATAGTACAACGGTTCACATAAACTGAGTTAGGAAACTCTACACAGACTACAGCCAAAGTTCCTGCCCTGACGATCCTAGCGAGAGTGGGGCCTGACTGGGCGTTCTGTACAGCATGCTCATACTCGACATGCGTCACACCTCCCCCAAGATTTTACTTGCTCAACCCTGAGCTAAAATCTGATATACAGAACCCCATCAAACCCCTCACACCCAGCGACCGCATGGCACTAAAACAACGCTGAGTTTATCACTAAAACACATCTTATAAAAAAAAAAAATTCACATTTCATAACTCCTCCCAACAATAGTAAAAGACATAATATCATGCTCCCAGAGCGAGCTTACAGCAGCTCAGCCGTTTGATAGTTCGTGGACTACTCAAACCTTATAGGCTATGACAAACTTATACAATTATCTTCATCAAAAAGAAAGAGTTTTTATATGATTTTTATATTTTAATATGTTTTTTTCCGGCTGCACTATAAGGGCAGCCTATTTTTCTTCTATACCAAACGCTCAACTCCTGCTTTACGACCCAATACGCTGGGCTACAACCGCGAGCCAACAAGCACCAAGCGCAAAATACTACTCAAACCAAAGCAGGAGGCTACCCGTGTGTCAATCTACCCAGGATCATATACCCCTGAACGACCACATGCAACCTCGTTGTCACAACCGGCAATATGGCTTATGTCCAGGTTATATACCAATAACCTTAGTGACCACCTGGTCAGCCTCATATTCCGATTGTGAAACTGGTCCAAGATCTCGAGAGGGTAATGATCTGGGTAAACTACACCGACCGGACCATAGGCTGGAACATAGATCTCGAAATGCCCCAGCGCATCATTGTCCTTTTCACTTTCATTCATCAGGCTCTGACACGTTGCTGGTGCATTCTTAAGTCCGTCAGGCATAACATTGCACCGGTAAGTACTCCCGTCCACCACAAAACCACATACCTCTTTAGCACGCTCGGACAAAGGTACTTGCCAGTAACCTTTTACTAAATCTACTTTAGACAAAAACCGAGCCTTACCAATTTTATCAACACTATCATCAACCCGAGGAAGAGGATATGGGTTAGTTGGAGTCAAACCGTTTAGCCTACGGAAATCAATACAGAAGCGTACCTTGCCATCTGGCTTAGGCTGCAGTGTTACGGGGGAAGTCCATTTAACGGTGCCTTTCTCTATCAACCCTCTACCGAGCATATACTCCAACTCATCCCTCAGAGCGGGTAGTTTTATGGGGGGCACACGGTATGGGATTGACTTAAAGGGTAGATGGTGCCCCACGTCAACATCATGCATAGCCTGAGTAGTGAGGCCTGGATGTTCAGCAAATACAGTGGGGTATGAACCGAGCAACTGACGGATAGCTTCAAATTGCGGCTCAGGCAAATGGGCTATAGCCTCGTCAGCCCTTAGGCTCGAGTTCCCCGCCCACTGATCCGCTGAAACATGGTGATCCCAGCTATCCTCCTCTGAAGCTTGACTGTCCCCCTCTCCTTCTCCACCACGGCCGCAACAAGCCAACACAGGGACAGTGAGAGGCTCAGAGGGGCGCCTCACATACTCTTTTATCAGGTTCACGTGACATAACTGATTCTTCTTCCTCCTGTCTGGAGTGGCAACAAGGTAATCTAGGTCCGAAATTTTCTCCACAATTTTATAGGGTCCAGTATACTTCGCCGACAAGGGGTTACCCACCAAAGGCAACAAAATCAACACCTCCTGTCCCACAATGAACTCCCGGAGCTTCACTTTGCGATCATACCTGTCCTTCATTAAAGCTTGTGACCCTGTTAAATTCCGACCTGCCATCTCCAGACTCTTAAGCATGCGCTCACGGCTTTCAAACACATACTTCAACAAGGAACAAGGCGGCACAGTTCCTTCCCAAATTTCCCGCAGCATATTAAGGGGGCCCCTGACTCGGTGTCCAAAAATCAGCTCGTTTGGACTAAATCCCAGGCTCTCACCAGGCACTTCCCGAGCAGCAAAC
>JBAKBP010034261.1:0-20876 GCA_037953745.1 Lithodes maja | reverse complement strand
GTTGTCACAGACGAAAGTAAAGGCCACCACGGGACTGTCTGTAACAACACGAACACTATGAAAGAAAGAACAAACATTGTAGATAGACTGTAGCCAAATACCTTGCCCCGGCGAGTGCTAGCGAGTGGCCAAGCGAGCGGCTGAGCCCACATGGCATTCTGCCAAGCTGCAGGCATCACAGTACGTTCTCGAGAGTCGTGAAAGGATGGTAAATTGTATGGAGTCGGCAGGGAGGAATTTGGTAGACTCTCAGGCAAATATGAAGGACCGTTACGATGTGAAGACGAAGCTCCGGGAGTTTGGGGTTGGGCAGGAGGTTATGTTGTTGCTGCCTCTGCCAGGCCATCCACTGTCAGCAAAGTATATGGGTCCTTATTTTGTCACTAAGAAGCTGTCGGACCTAGATTATCTTGTTGCAACCCCTGACCGGCGTAATAAACATCATTTATGCCATGTGAACTTGATGAAGGAGTTTGTGAGGCGCCCCTCAGAGCCTCTCACTGTCCCCGTGTTGGTCTGCAGCGGCCAAGGTGGAGAAGGAGGGGGGGGATAGTCATGCTCTGGGGGAAGATAGCTGGGATTGCCATGTTTCTGCGGAACAGTGGGCGGGGAATTGTGTTCAGGTGGCAGAGCAGTCTATCGAGCACCTGCCTGAGCAACAGCGTGCAGCCGTGCGCCACCTGTTCCAGTCATACCCCGCTGTTTTCGTGGAGCACCCAGGCCTCACAACTCAGACGGTGCATGATGTTGACGTGGGAGACAACCCGCCCTTCAAGTCAGTGCCTTATCGTGTGCCTCCTATCAAATTGCCAGCCCTCCGGGAGGAGCTGAGGTATATGATAGAGAGAGGGCTGATTAAGGAAGGGCCGGTGCGTTGGACCTCCCCGGTAACTCTGCAGCCTAAGCCAGACGGGAAGGTGCGTTTCTGTATAGACTTTCGCAGACTTAATGGCTTGACCGCTACCAATCCTTACCACCTTCCTCGCGTCGATGACAGTGTTGACAAAATCGGGAATGCCACATACCTCACCAAGGTCGACCTGGTGAAGGGTTATTGGCAAGTGCCCCTGTCTGCGCGAGCGAAGGAGGTATGCGGCTTTTGAGTGGACGGCAAGACATATATGTGCAATGTCATGCCTTATGGGTTGAAAAACGCACCTGCTACCTTCCAAAGTCTGATGAATGATATTGTTAGTGACATTCCCAATTGTACTGTATATCTCGATGATGTCATTGTCTATGATACTGATTTTGGTAGTCACTGCGAGCATCTTAATATCTTGTTTGGGAAGCTGTGTGAAGCTGGGTTGGTCTTGAACCTGGGGAAATGCGACTTTGTGCAGGCAACTGCGCAGTATCTTGGCTTTGTTGTAGGTTTGGGATGGGTGTCCCCCCCCCCAGAGCAAGATACTGGCAATCGATCGGTTTCCCAGGCCAACCACCAAGCGTCAGATCATGCGCTTTCTAGGCATGATAGGCTACTACAGACGCTTTATACAAGGGTATTCGACTGTTCTTGCTCCCCTGACTGACCATTTGGCAAAGACGGTGAAGTTTCGGTTGTCGCCTGAGTGTGAAAAGGCGTTTGGGTTAGTGAAGCACTTACTATGCACCCATCCTATTCTCAGGGCGCCGGACTTTACAAGGAGTTTTCAGCTGGCGACAGACGCCAGTGGTGTTGGGGCCGGTGCAGTCCTTTTGCAAACGGACGACGAGGGTCTGGAGCACCCCGTCAGCTTTTACTCTAAAAAGTTCAACTCCGCTCAGAGGAACTATTCTACCATCGAGAAAGAGTTGTTGGCGATTGTGCTTGCTTTGAAGCACTTTGAGGTGTATGTTCCAGCCTTCGGCCCGGTCGTGGTCATTTACACAGATCACCACCCTCTAAAGTTCCTCAACCAGTTCCACAACCGAAATATGCGGCTGACACGGTGGTCACTTATGCTCCAAGAATACAATCTTGATATCAGGCATATTGCCGGTTGTGATAACGTTATAGCTGACTGTCTTTCGAGGGTGGAGGACAAGGGGTAGATGGCCACAGGTTGTGTGGGTTGCGTGGAGGAAAATAGGCTACATATATTTAAAGCCGAACAAAAAACAACAATAAAATTTAAAATCAACATTAAAAAAAACTCTTTCTGTTATAGTAAATTTAAGTATGTTTTGTTACAGCTGAAGCACTAGCTATTAGTGGGCTGAGTTTCGTAGAACTCGCTTTCGGAGCGTAACAATTTAAAGATTTGCTGTTGTGTTGAGGGAGGTAAATATGTAAGTTTGTTTCATTTTATAAGTATGTTTTTTTTGTGAAACCTATATGCTGTATTATTGTGCTGGGGTGGGGAAGTTAGGTGACGTGTGCCGATTTCAGATATCAGAACTTGCCTAATGTTAAGTGTCTAATATCTTGGGGGGGTGTGACGCACGTCAGCTCCCCAGTGACCACGAGGGGGCAGCGGTTGGCTCCCTATCCTCTTCTCTCCTCTCCCCAGGCAGTGAAATGGGCTACAGTTATCAGAGAATGTTGTTCTTTCTTTCATAGTGTTCGTGTTGTTACAGACAGTCCCGTGGTGGTCTTTACTTTCGTCTGTGACAACGGGAAGTATTTTATATCATTAGTAGAATATAAGATGCATTGTGGAGGAAGAGAGAGAATAGCGCGAGCGTGGTGGTAATAATTATGTGCGTGCTTAGGTATGTGTTGCCTCCCTCACTCGAGGTGTTTTCCCGCTCGTGCACTTTCCTGCGCCCTTGATTGGCTGGTGGTTCCTGGCGCCTTCTGCAGCCCTGCTGCCTGGTGACGTAGTCGTCTGTGATTGGCGGCCGCGGTCCTGGGACGGTGGTGCGGGCTCCTGTCCTTGTGTCTCCCTCAGAGCTCCTCGTAGTGCTGTAACGCTAACATCCCCTTGCAATCTATCAGCCCACCTCACCCCCCTATTGCGAACTTTCTCTACCACTGCTTACCTTCTTCTCTCTGTATATTCTACTATTAATTAACTGCCCTTCCCCTTGACGTTGATTTCATATATCCGTCACTGTATTATACAGCGAGCTCTCAGAGATATTATATGTACTTAGTTAGGCATTTTGGATCAGAGGGTTATCCATTTTGGCTTGGGGAGCTTTGACATACTCATCGTGTTGCCCCAACCTTATTTTCTTGGGTGTCTGCCAGGTCAGTCGATGCTAGACTGGGGAGAGGCTATCAGGTTGCAGTTTCCTATGAGCATAGACTTCGTTGAGCCTATGCAACTGTACCGGATACCTGCGGAGGCCTAGGTTATTTACTTGTCTGTGTACCTTAGAGCCTAGCACTGTGTTGGCGTGAGGGCGTTGGCCTAGTCCACCCAGCACTGTGCTAGCTCGTTAGCTTTTGACTTTGGAGGGTCGCCAGGAGAGAACCAGATACACGAGACCTGGATCTCTCAAGAGAGCACCCCGTCATTTAATGTAAATAGGCGCACAGACTTGAGAACGACACTAGGCTACCGAGCAGGTGGCTCGGCCCAGGTAGCTTAGCCTACGACTCCCCTGCTAGACTTCGTCCACCTGGCAGACCCCCGATTAGGGTTTATAATCTCATTGTGTATATGTGTGCAGCATTATTGCTCCTTATGTTTATAGTAAGTCGTGATTGTTGCTGAGAGACCCAACCAGAGCAGGCTAGTGTCTGGTGGGAGAAAGCACATCTTTTTGTGGTTAGAGTTTAGACTGCCGACTGTTTTATAATTACACCTGTGCCAGATAACACTGTATGTCCCTACACTATATATGTTCCCACAGTAATAATACACAGTTCAGAATCCGATACGTACTTCTTAGTTGCATCTGACTTTTGAAGAAGATTCTGGCATGATGCTTTAGGACTTTCTTTGTTTCACTTTCTTTCAGACAGGAGTGACAGTTTACTGATTATTTAACGTAACGTTAATTATCCTTCTTCTAGTTTGCTATTAAATCGTTGCTGCGATTTAATTACGCTATCTATCTTTTTCCTTGTATACCTTAATAAAGTAATCGTATGTTGTATGAGTATAGGCTGCTTCAGTGATCATCAGCCTATAATGTGCACCTTTTACCGAGTCATAGGATACCTCGTTGTCCAGGTACGACTCAGGGCGGTATAGGTGTTTTGTTCTCCAGTGGTTCAGGCAGGGGTTGGAACTAGTGTTACCGTTGTTGCATTTAGCCTTATCTAGTCCAATGAAGAAGAGCCCTTTTAGAACCTGGATCGTAACAATTCTCACCCTCAAGTCTGATCTGGGATAAGCTTCCCCAAAGGCCTTCAAAATTTGCACAACGGGAATATAGTTTTACACTCTGAGGACTGGTGGGGCTGCTGCTAAAGGTGCGAAGAGAGAACCTAACTAGATTGTGGTCACTACCCCCAAGTGATTCCCCAACAGATAGGCTGGTCCACACACTTTCATCTTCTGTGGTGAACAGAAGATCTAGTATATTGTTCCCTATAGTTGGCTCGTTCACCCACTGGGTCAAAACGTTATCGTTAGTAAAGTCCACAAGGTGCCTACCTTCAGCATCGGCAGTTCTTGCTTCCCAATTTACTAGGTAATTGAGACACCTAAGGTCACACTGGTTTTACCCTCGATAACAGCACTCAGTCTTGTGTACAGAAGTTCATCCTTTTCAACATTTTGATGTGGAGGCCTGTACACCAGAACAATCCTATAGATAGAGTTACCTGGACTGAGGTCTACTCCAAGCAGTTCATGTTCTGACCTGATCTTGCATCAATTGGGTTTAGAAAATCTCTGATGTACAAAAGAGTTCCGCCCCCTTCCTGCATGGTTCGGTCTTTGTGGAACATTCTATATCCAGGTATTCCAAATTCCCCAACATAATCTCTGGTATCACTGTGAATCCAGGATTCAGCGATAGCCACTACATCAAAGTATTCTGTAGACAACAATGCCCAAATTCAGAGTATTTATTCCTAATTTACCTGGCATTAAATAATACTACCTTAAGGGGATTCAGGTATTTCTTAGAACCCCCTAGTTTACCATGTTTCCCGAAAAAAAAACGGGTCTCTGGGGGTAAGGCATTTTCTTGCACACCATTTCCCTGTACACTATCAGAGGTGTTGCAATTCCCTATGTTTGATGAATCCTCACCCGAGGTAGAAGAACCACTATCTAGTGGCTCAGAAATTGGCAACTGAAGTGTAGAGTCTAGAGGGAGTTGCAAGACATCTCTCAATCTACTGGAGAACTCTGCCATTTGTTGAGAGGTATTTTTGTTCTCAGAGGGACGAACGACTTCTTTTGTGGGACCTCTTTTTGGAAGTTTGAGATCAACTGCTGGTGAGGGTTTGCATTTTTCCTGCTGGGGGATGATTTCTACATTTTTGCTTGTCCTCAGCAAGCTGTAAAGATGGTGATTTAGGAAATCACCAAGCTTGATTTTACCGCTAGTGCTTAAGTGCACACCGTCACGGAGGTAGAGGTTGTGCTTCTCATAGAACTCATCATATGGGTCAACAAATCTCACCCCTTTCTGGGCACACATGTCAGTTAACCTACCGTTTAAGCCAATTGCTTTGCTGGTAGCACAATCCCCTCCATACATCCTCGGCAAAATACCAAGTATCATACCTCTATCTGGCTTGAGTCAGAGTTCATCAGCCAGAGTCATGACCTCTCCTCTTATTGACTCTGTGGCACCGACTGAATTTCTTTTGAGAAACAGGTCATTACCATTGACCTGGGCAATTACTGCCGTTCCCTTTGTCTTGGACCAGACGTTTTCCCCTTTTTTCTGATCTGGGAAGTCCTTGCACCTGCAAGGCTCTTCACCTTTCTCACATCTCGGCGAAACTTAACAAAGTGAGACTCTTAGCTTTTGATATGAGTTTCCAAAATTAAATTTGTTTTTGTCTGTTAGTCACTAATGAGACCAAACCTGCTTGACATGTTAAATTGTGTCCCTTTGTTGTTTGAATGATGCATAGTAAGCTTTACATTTTGCTGCCCACTCTGCACATGACAATCCTTTTTTCCTCTGTTCTGTGAGGACTTAGGGAAGTCAAACTGACTTTTGGCATGGTCTAGAAGTCTGAATCTATTTGAGGTGTTAACCTCATATTCCTGTCTGTTTTTGTTTTTTTTTCATTTTGTGTTTTCTCTCCAAGCATAGCGAGGGTCACTAAAACTAGCTGTGAAAATAAACACCATGTGAGGAAGAGCACTTTATTGACAACGTTTCGCATATAGCTTCATCAGGTCAATGATTAGATTTTTCCGGTCAACAATTTCTTTTCGGACGGAGAAGAGGGAGGGGGAGGAGGAAAGAGGGCGGGAAAATTCATGCAGAGGTCAAGTGATTGGTGGAGTCAAGATTAATGGGCGGAGCTCTCCGTCTACTCTGTGTGTGTGTGTGTGTGTGTGTGTGTGTGAACGTATGAAAATAGTAAAAGGAGAAGCTTAAACTAAATATGTATATAAATTACATACAAAGAGAGATGATAATCATCATAATAAAGTTAAACAATGCGTCACTCATCAATAATATAAATACAAAGAAAACAAAAATGAATACAGACTAAAATACTACTACTAATAATATTATTATTATTATTATTATTATTAACAATAATAATAATAACAATAAAACAATAATACAACTAATAATAATAAAAATCATAAAACAAATACAGACAAAGATAACAAAGACAGAGAGAGAGAGAGAGAGTATAAAGACAGCAGCTGTTTGAACTGAGGTCACATCTAAATCACCCATCTCTTTTCAACCTAATCTCCACTTGCCCTTTTACTTGACTGCACTGCGACTTTCAGTAATTACCTTATAGGCGAGAGATTTAGATGTGACCTCAGTTCAAACAGCTACTGTCATTATACTCTCTCTCTCTCTCTCTCTCTCTCTCTCTCTTTGTTATCTTTATCTGTATTTGTTTTATGATCTTTATTATTATTATTTGTAGTATTGTTTTATTGTTATTATTATTATTGTTATTATTAATAATAATATTATTAGTAGTAATAGTATTTTAGTCTGTATTAATTTTGTTCTTTGTATTAATATTATTGATGAGTGACGCATTCTTTAACTTTATTATGATGATTATTATTTATCTTTGTATGTAATTTATATACATATTTAGTTTAAACTTCTCCTTTTACTATTTTCATACGTTCACACACAGAGTAGACGGAGAGCTCTGCCCATTAATCTTGACTCCACCAATCACTTGACCATAGAGTACAGATGACCTAGAGGCAAAAGCGTGACGTCACACGGTTATTTTTCCGCGGGTCCTAGGGATTTGGTGGCAGCACTGTTGTATGGTACAACAACCAAAGCACCTCAGTGGGTTGTCCTTATTATAGATAGTCCTTGATGTCTGCGTGCCTGCCAGATTCTTGGCCAGCTGAATTGCTGCAGTGTTACCAAAGTTAAGGGAAAATCCGCAAAACAAGGGAGCAATAGATTAAAGAGGGAACGTATTTAAGAGTTAATTAATGTTGGTAAAAACACTTGTAAATTATTTAATATAAATTATATATATAAAAGCAAGATGAAAACATTAAGTATACATATACACTATAAAACATACTCATATATGATGCAAGCTGTATACCTTCAAGCAACACAACAAGAATTAAAATGTAATTTTGAATATATATTATTATGTTACATGGCATGTAGATGTTTATTTGTAAAGTAGCACTAAAACTGGACATTTATACTTATGACATCTAGGGATATTTTGTCCCACCATTGACGTTGGCAACTCCCGAATCTCACATCAACAATGGCAGGTGTTGGAGGAGTTTTACTTGTGTACCTCCTAATAATGACGACAATTTCACGATGACTGGCCTTTACAGTAGCCTCTACTTATGTCTATTTAACTATATCATGTCTGCAGAGTCTCTGGATAACGTTCAATTGATTATTAATAGCGTTATTAGTACAAGGTAGGGATTATTACGAATTAATGGGTACCAAGGATAGTCAATATAATGTCTTTGTGGGGACCCTCCCCTCCCATTGTCCTTTACGATCCTGTACCATCCTGTAGCTTAGTAAGTAACACTGCACGATATTTCGCTGTGTATTGACTGATAAACTTTGTGTTTATCACAAGACTCCTGCTCGGACAGGGCGCCACTAGCGCCATCTATTGTTTTGTTTTGCTTTGTAAACAAACGCTCTCTTATTACTATTTTATTACTAATTTTACCCATTACCTACTGTAGTAAGTATCTATTTAACTGCCTTGTATGTAAGTAAAGCTTTGCATATTAATTTGCTAATAAACAATATTGTTTACTAACTAACCTGCCTACAGAGACTAACGCCGACGCCATTTTGTAAACAAACCTTTTGGGGGGATTATACATATTAAATTCCAGCAAATTTTGTACCAAATTTAAGTGCATTCATTTATCTTTTCCCCCTAGATATATTCTTGACTTTTTCTCCTCAGACTGATTTTACTTTAAGCTAAGGGTGGTATTTGTACAAACTAACCTAGCCTAACCCAACCTGCCAAGCTTTTAACCTAACCCAAACCTAGCCTAGCCTATAGCCAGCCAATCTGTTTTATTATTAACTCTTGTAGATATTGTATTTAGTATCCTACTGTAGCTATACAGTATATATCTGTTATTTTAGTTGTTGCTTGCACGATCTTGTAATAACCTTTGACTGATACACTTTTTTATCTAAAAAGAGTAGGCAACTGCTTTACTAGGCTACAGTGACACCAGGGCCATCTGTTGACACAGTATATTAACCCCTTGTGTGCAGTCACACTTTATTTTTATATAATCTCTATTTGGTGAATTGTATATTTAGTTACATATTCTGTTATACATATATTTGTTTAAGGTTAGGTTATCACACCTGGTAGCCTATTTCTGCGAATTTCAATTTTATTATTTTCGGTTAGGCTATTCAACGCTGGTAGCCTATTATTGCGTATTTCAATTTTAAAAAAAACTTTTGGTTAGGCTATCGCCCCTGGAAGCCTAATTCTGCGTATCTCAACATTTTTGTTTTCGGTTAGGCTATCACCCCTGATAACCTATTTCTGCGTATTTCAGCATATTTGTTTTCGGTTGAAGTGATTGAAGTGTTTTTAAAGTGAGTGAAGTGTTTTAAAGTGAGTGAATTGTTTTTTAAGTGAGTGAAGTGATCTGAAGAAAGTGACTGTCACCATGCCTCGCGCTTGTGCGAACTGCGCCGGTAGGTTTGGTGAGTCCATGTTTGCTACTATTGATCTTCAAGTCTGCCGGCTCTGCCAGCAACGAGAGAATTTTACAGTGAAATTAGATGAAGCCTACAACAAGATCAACGTCCTCACCATGAAGCTGGAATCACTCCAAGAGTTTGTAACACTCAACGTTGGAGTACCACAAACTTCAATTGTCACCGCAACTCCAGCAGCCACCAACGCCCCAACGTCAACTGCCAACAATTCAACGCCTACAGTAGCCACTTCAGCTGATGTTTCCGATACTTAAGATACAAATAGTGACTCTCTTCCCCCTCAAGACAACTTCCGTGTCGTGAGGAACAACGTTTGCCCCAAGACCAGGAAACACATACCAATTACCGAGTGTCAAAACCGTTTCCAGATACTCGCAGACTCAGATGACGAAGAGGAAATAGAAGAAGTCCGGCTCGTGGGAGACTCGATGATACGTGGTCAGCTCACAGAGTTTTGCGCCAGGGCACCTAAGACCAGGAAGCGTTTTTGTATCCCTGGTGGTGGTGTGGATGACGTAGTTGCAGCAGTTGACGAAGTATCAAAGCTGGCCCCTGCTAATACAATGTACATCATCCACGTTGGATCCAACGATGTACAGCGAACCCGGTCGGAAGATTTGCTTTTAAAGTACCAGCAGCTGATCAAGTCGTTTAAGGAGAAGTCATCAAGGATCATCGTCTCAGGAATCGTCCCCAGGCTCGGTGTAGAGAGCCGATTTTACAACATAGCCACCAGCACAAATCGTTGTCTAGCAAACCTCTGCAGGAAGGAGAACGTGGGATTCGTCGACACCTGGGAAAATTTCTACTACGATGACTATTTGTTTTCGGACGATGGAGTTCATCTGAACCAGGTGGGAGCAGCACGTTTTGGGCGTCTTCTCAACGATGCGGTGAAGGATTTTCGGAGAAGAAATCGACTCAGCACAGGACAACCAGGAAGGAGGACCGAAGACAGCGAGGACGGCAACCTACAAAGGAATTAAATACTAATCCGTCAAGAACCGCGAATTTGGATAAAGCTCCACCAACACGACCCAAATTCAAAACCGTCAGGGATAACGACCGAGGACCGAGGACAGCCATGAATGTAAATGTAGATCCGACCAGAACCAAAAATTCAATGAAAGAACGTTCTGCGAGTTCTAAAACCGAAACTTTAAAGGTTTTCTATGCAAACGCTCGTAGCATACGCAATAAATTTTCAGATTTAGAGGAACTAGTGTTTACAGAAAATTATGATGTGATTGGCATAACAGAATCTTGGCTCAATACAGAAGATAGAGACTTTTTAGCAGAGTATTCACTTCCCGGTTATGTAATGTTTGAGAACAGCCGAATAAATAAAAATGGAGGTGGCGTTTTATTTTATATCAAAGAAAGTCTTAACCCGACCCTCGTGTCAAAACCTCAAATTGTGAACGTCGACACATCTTTTGTGCTAATAAAGAATAATAAAGGTACAAAAATAATGCTTGCGTTAATATACAGACCTCCAGCTCAATCAGAGCAAACTGACCGAGAAATTTACGAACAAATTGCAGATGTAAGTAACTCACAAGATACCGTAATTTTTGGCGACTTTAATTTACCTGTGACCAAGTGGGGCGATACTCTTACTTCACACTCCGGACATGACTTGTATACGAACTTGCAAGAGAGTTCGCTTTATCAATTTGTTCGAACGCCGACCCGTGGTAATAACGTTCTTGACATTGTACTTGCAACAAAAGAAGAATTGATAGAGAATTTGAATGTTGGTGATGAATTCAGTAACAGCGACCATCGTACGATAACATTCACTTTAAAGTTTACTAGTAACGAACCAAATAGTAGCATCGAAAAAGTCCCTAATTTCAAGAAAGCAAACTTCCATAAACTTAGAGCTATGTTTAAAGAAACTGACTGGAGCTTTTTAATTAACAATAACGACATAAATACATCTTGGAAGTTATTCGAAACCACTTACTTAAAAGCAGTGCAAGACTGCATACCATCGAAAATACGGCGTCCAGGCCATAATAATAAGCCCAAATGGTGGAATTAAGATATTTCAAACTGCCTGCTTGCTAAAAAATTTGCTAATGATAGATTAAAATCCTCACAAAATGACGAAGAACGGCTGAAATTTGTAGAGCTACGACGCAAAGCCAAAAAGTTAATTAAGCAAAGTAAAAAGACTTTAGAGTTACATATTGCGAATCAAAGTAAAACAAACCCGAAAGAATTCTATAGTTATATCAGAAAGAAAAAAGTAGTTACTTCAACTGTTGGACCGTTAGTCGATGAAAAAGGAGAATACACCAAAGACGAAGTACAAATGAGTAATGCCCTCAATACCTTCTTTGCATCAGTTTTTACAACAGAGGACCTCAGTGATATCCCTACACCATCGCCGATTCAGATTGATAATTCAGATGTTCTAAGCAATATCACCGTTACAGAGAGAGAAGTATTGAATTGTTTAGATAAACTCAAGGTAAATAAAACGCCAGGACCTGATACAATCTCGCCTAGAGTTCTAAAGGAAGCTAAGAATGAGCTCTCCAAACCACTGACATTACTATTCAATAAATCCTTGCAGTCTGGAACTATGCCTGATCAGTGGAAGCTAGCCAACGTAACACCGATATTCAAAAAAGGCAGCAAATCCCTACCCAGTAACTATCGTCCAATTAGCTTAACCTCAGTTGTATGTAAAATGCTAGAAACGGTCATACGAGACAGACTCGTAAATCACTTAGAGGAAAATAACATACTTAAAGATACTCAACACGGCTTTCGTAAAAAACGTTCCTGTTTAACAAACCTCATAGACTTCTTCCACGATATCCTCAACCTCTATGATGAGAGTATAGCTGTAGATATTATATACCTTGATTTTCAAAAGGCCTTTGACAAAGTTCCCCACAAACGTTTACTGCTAAAACTAAAAGCGCATGGAATACAAGACGGTGTGTTGAAATGGATAGAAAATTGGCTCAGCAACAGAAAGCAAAGGGTAGTCATAAACGGTAAGGCATCTAAATGGACCAATGTAAGTAGCGGGGTACCCAAGGGATTGGTACTAGGACCAATTCTCTTTCTAATTTACATCAACGACATAGATGAGCGTCTCACCTGCACAATCTCAAAATTTGCTGACGATACAAAAATTGCAAATAGCGTACTCTCAAAAGAACAAGTTGACGATATGCAACACAATCTAGATAAATTGTCATGTTGGGCCCAAATTTGGCAAATGAGTTTCAATGCGGATAAATGTAAAGTACTACATGTCGGATACCTAAATGAGAAAGCAAACTATTCGATGAATGGCACTCAGCTTAAGAATGTAAACAGAGAAACTGATCTGGGAGTAACAATATCGAGTAACCTAAAACCGAGTCAACAATGTTCAGAAGTTGTTAAGAAGGCAAACAAAATAATTGGCTTTATAGGCAGGTCATTTGAGCATAAATCCAAAGAAGTTATCCTAACCCTTTACAATTCCTTAGTCCGCCCTCTTCTGGAATACTGCGTTCAATCTTGGTGCCCTTATTACCAAAAAGATATAAACAAGCTAGAACGAGTTCAACGTAGAGTTACCAAAATGATACCTAGCCTAAAGAACAAACCATACGAAGAGCGTCTCAGAGAATTAAATCTATTTCCTTTAACCCAGCGCAGATTAAGAGGCGACTTAATTCAAGTGTTCAAAATCATCAAAGGCATCGACAATATGAACTGTAGTAAGTACTTCACTATCGACCAATCTAATTACATGCGGGGAAACGGTTGCAAAATTATTGGTAAATCTTTTAACTCACACGAATCTAAGAATTTCTTCTTCAATCAAGTTGTCAACTTGTGGAATGGGCTTCCCCGAGACGTTATAGACTGCAGCACCGTTGATTCATTTAAATTCCGCCTAGACAAATATCTCGCATCAAACCCGCGACTGACTGCGTTTGTAAATGAATAACTTTATCCTCCCTCAGTTACTAACCCATATGTCCCCTACTAACTTCCTAGTCCTGCCACGTTAGTGGCAGGGCAGTAGTTCCCTTTCCAATGTTCCCTTACCCACTCTAAACCACTGTTTGGACACTTGATCCTCAGTGTTTTGGAGGACAAGCAGCCTAGAAGGGTCACTAGATCTGTTGTTGCTTGATTTCCTTTGTACTCCTTCCTTTGTACTCCTTTGTACGATCGTGCTGCCATCTCTCGAACACGCGGATCCCTATTTACAGATTTGTGACGTCACGCTTTCACCTCTAGGTCATCTGTACTCTATGCACTTGACCTCTGCATGAAGTTTCCCGCCCTCTTTCCTCCTCCCCCTCCCTCTTCTCCGTCCGAAAAGAAATTGTTGACCGGAAAAATCTTATGGTGTATGGCATTGACCTGATGAAGCTATATGCGAAACGTTGTCAATAAAGTGCTCTTCCTCACATGGTGTATATTTTCATTCTGTCTACTTTTTAAAGTATATTTTTATCAAAACTAGCTGTATCAGGAATCGCAGCCTCTTCTGTAATTGCTGCTTCAATTGTTGCCTCCTTGGCTGGCACTAGATTCTTATTTTACTTAATTGCACCTTCATGACTTGTGCTGGTGTTTGACGAAACAGCTGACACTCTCTCAATAGCTTCACTTCTAAAGTTATCTATTACCTTTTTCAACTCTTCTATTTCTTTTCTTCCTTCAGAAACGTCGTTCTTTAGAATTGTATTTTCTGCCTCTTTGCTTGAAATTTTCCTTAATCCCAACTACCTCATTCATGAGTTTGCCTTCAATCTCACAAAAGAGACAGATACTATCATGGTGGATGCTGGCATATGCACCTTCTTAGAAGTCGATACACCACTTTAGCTTCTTGCGCTTAGCTCAAGTTGCTTTGAGTTTTGTATTACCAGTAGCTGACATTGTTTTAAATTTGATCTAACAATTCAAATACTTTGTAAAGGCTTCTAACTTCAAGGAAAACTAATGACCAATTCAATTGAAAGGGGGTTGGTGGTGAATTTTTCCCGCGTCATCCGCATCCGCCTATTCGTCAATGGTGTTCATTTTGTTCTAGATTCTGACTTCGTTATGCCTGCCACACTAAACCAAAGGTCTTCCCGAGGTCAGACAGTCCCAACGTGCTGCAGCTCCCAACTGTGCAGCACTCGTGTCCTAAAGACACTGATTTTCCGAAAGGAGTGACAGCGATAGCCTGAATCCTTACTAAGTACTACTAACCACCTTTAAACGGTTAGACTCTAGAATCAAGTGATCAAGGGATATTGCACTTATCCCATTAGACAAACCCGGGTATTTTACTAGGCCTGGCAACCAACATGGCAGTACAGTTCTCTCACCTAAGACCAATCCAGCCAGATGCACCATAGAACAGTCACAGGGACTGGTCAAGCATTACACCTTTGGAGTGGGCTTATCGGGGCCTTGCAGCCACATCCATTTATCAGTCCCCACCGCCTGGAATTCCTCCGATTACAGTCTCTCATAACCTATAAGCATTAAATGGTGTTATTTATAGAGGTGTCCAAAGCCTCTCTTCCCAGCATTTGGGTCCTTAATATTACCGTAAGTTAATTGTGTGTGTGTTTGTAAACAATAGAGCAGAAGTCTTATAACTAGACTATAGGATAAGTCGGAGTAGATGTAGCTCGGATTCGCAGGGACGCTACTCCCCAAAAGACGGGATAACCCCGTCTCTCCTACGAGAAAAGAGATAGATAGAGATTATGTGAGTGAGAGGAAGAGAGAGAGAGACGGGGAGTGGGTTGGTGAAATCGTGTTCAATTTGCTAATTTGTCTAAATCAGCAAAGGTTATAGTGGTAATTAAGGCCTGATGAGTTTACCCTGTTGTACCCTTGGTGTTTACTCCCTTACAAACCTTGGCTAATGGCAGACTTTCAAAACACTAGATGCTACTTATATCACTTACAAATACTATACTATAAAATACTAGAGAGAGAGAGAGAGATTTACATAGATTTACTCAGGAACACTGACGTTCCCAGCGAGGTGGTCAGGACCTCATTCTAGTAGAGATAGCTACCATGTGAGTAAGGAAAAGTGGAAGGAAAGGATAGCAAAGAAGAAGGCTATCTCCCCACCCTCCGTTCCCTCCGACAATTGCCGTACATGAAGATAGTTGGAAGTGAATAACTTTGCAGAGAGAGAGAGAGAGAGAGATTGTTAGCTATCGGTGTATATTTATTATCTTCCTTTATTAAGTAGGTTAAAACTAGACTAGAAACTAGAGAAGAAACAAAAGGTGTATGTTGCCTTTATGGACTTGGAGAAGGCCTATGACAGAGTGGATAGAGAAGGTTTGTGGAAAGTACTTCGAATATACGGAGTAGAGGGCAAGTTGCTGAAAGCAGTGAAGAGCATGTATGAGGGTGCAAAGGCGGCAGTACGTGTGGAGAGTGAGCAGAGCGAGTTCTTTGACCTGAATGTTGGTTTGAAACAGGGGTGTGTGATGTCCCCGTGGTTGTTTACTGTATATATGGATGGAGTTATGAAAGAAATACTATCAAGAGCAGTGGATGTTGGTGTATCGCTGAAAAGGGAGGGAATTGAGTGGAAGCTACCTATACTGCTGTTTGCGGATGATACAGTTCTGATGAGTGATAATGAATGGGAGTTGCAGGGTCTGGTAAATGAGTTTGGAACTGTGTGCGAAAAACGGAATTTGAAGGTAAATACGGGGAAGAGCAAGGTTATGGTCTTCGAAAGGGGTGAAGTCACAGAGTGTGAGGTGAAGCTGAACGGTCAGGCTATGGAGATCGTCAACTCTTTTAAGTATCTGGGCAGTGTGTTGAGTAAAGATGGGACTATGGATGAAGAGGTGCGGGAGAGGGTACAACAGGGGAAGAGGGTTGTAGGAACGCTAAAAGCAGTAACAAGAAATAGGGTGGTCAGTATGGAAGTGAAGAAGTCCTTGCATGACAGTGTGGTAATCCCGACACTGACTTACGGAAGCGAAGCATGGACGTTGGTTGAGAGACTCAGACCAAGAGTGAGAGCAGTGGAAATGAATTACTTAAGGAGTGCGTGCGGAGTTACATGGAGGGATAGACAGACTAATGAGGAAGTAAGAAGGAGGTGTGGTGTGGAGGTAGATGTGCTGGAAAGTGTGAAAAGGAACAACTTGAGATGGTTCGGCCATATGGAACGTATGGAAAGCGAGAGCATGACTAAGAGGGTGTACGAGAGCGAGGTGGAGGGACAGAGGGGGAGAGGTAGACCGAATATGAGGTGGAAGGATGGAGTGAGGAACTACATGAACGAAGGCGGTGCTGGTTGGGGGGAGGGGCGTCGACTGACTGGGGACAGAGGTGCATGGGGGCGGTTCGTTCGTGGCCACCCCTTCGGGGATCACGGCGTCGGGCAATAGATAGATAGATAGAAAACTAGACTCATTCATGCCGTTGGTAATATGCATATCTGGCACAAACTACTAATATCAATCAAGGTATTTTGAGGTATTTGGAGAAATATAATACAACTGAATAATATTGTGTAAACAACTTGCAATTTGTTGAACAAGTGTTTAGGTGTGTGAATGTGAGTGTGTTGATGTGTGTGAGGGAGAGTGTGTTGTCTGGGAGTGTATGTATGTTGGTGTATGTATGTATGTATGAATGTGTGTGAGGGATACTGTGTGTCTGTGAGTGTATGTACAGTACACATGTGTTGGTGTATGTATGTTTGAGTGACGCCATAACCCCAAGTAACCTGCCTATTGTAAGTTAAGGGACACACACAGGTAATAATTCCCGAAGCTCTACTCCATCTCTCCCGCTACACGTACAGTCGACCACAAAATTCCTCTCTTTCATTCTGCCTTTGTAACTTCAACATTATTTCTAAATAATATGAAAACAAAAATAATAGTAGACCACACTAAACAAAGCCTAAATATGAAGGCTTCGTTTGTATATATAATAAGGTATATACAATATCTGTAATTGAAAGGGTGAGGGATGACCCTATTCAGAGTGAGGTTTGGCATCCTCTACCCAACCTTAGCCGTTTTCGTCGGTCTCTTTTACTGACCTACTTTTCCTTCTGAGGGCGGGATGCCAGGAATTCTCCTCTCCTTGTCAAATGCACCTACTGGACGAGACAGATAAAGGGGCGAGGGACCACGAAAGTGGTCCCGACCCCAAGAATTTGAGCTATAAATGTTGTTTCTGTTCGGTCTCTTTCTCGAGTCGGCCACACCCAACTATGCTAGGGTACATGTCTGAGTATACATACATACATACATGCATGCATACATGCATATATACAGTATATACACACATACATACAAACTTACATACTGTACATACATAAATATATACATATATAGTTAAATCACTAGATAAGTGTATCAACTTGAAAATTAAGAAGTATGGCCCGACTTTGCAGAGTTACTGTACCCTCCTTTCTAACACGGAGAGAGAGGTTTTGTTAATTAGGATTGCTGGATTAGAAGTGAAAATTGTGTGTACAAGGTGCTAATGTGATGATGATGATGATGATGATGATGATAAAGTAACTTATCACAGACACCTGATATATGAGGCTCCAGGTGGTCATTAAACGTAAGGGGGCGCTATACACTCCTTTTTAGTACTTATCTTGGCCCGAACGTCCCTTTATTTTGGTCATGTCACTCTTTCAACTCTGGGGGAGCCACTCGCTACTCGCTACACTTTATGTATCTGTATCACTGACTCCCTTCCACAAAATCTCTCTATATTTCCCCTCAATATGCATATACACATCCACACACATTAACAGACAAACCCAGATAAAATCTAAGCGTCTCTGTCACTCTCACTCACACATAGACTATTTCAGTCCATATCGATCAACTTAACCCTTCGATCATTCCCCAGTTTATCTTCCCAGTTGAGCACAAGTAACTCGATGGTATGGGACATATTATGATCCCCCGTCAGTTAGGTGTTTGGTCCCGCATAACTCAAAATGGCCACAACCAAAGCGACGACTATCCTAAATAGCCTAGGCGCTAGATTAGATTGGTTTTTAGCTAGGATGTCTTTGGCTTGGCCACTTTGTAGTTTAGAGTTAGGTTATGTTATGTCACGCCAGGTTAGGAGTCTGTGTCCATATTGAACTGAGGACATTTAGGTTGTGGGCGTTTAGGAGTGTGCTGGATATGTTATGTGTCCGTTTGATCTCTGAGGGGCGTCAAACGGAATAGTCAATAACACAACTCGTATTATTTTAGCTTCGAGGATCAATCTTTGGGCTTCCAATTGAGGTAGTTTTTTTTTTTTGCATTGCATATTTAGGTCCTCTATTGTGACGGACTAGTGGCTGAAATGTTTTGCCTAAATATTATTTTTAAGATATTGCTATTAAATTAATATGTTTTCACCAACCAACTTTACTTCTAAACTCAATTAATGAAATCAACAAATACATGTGGCACTCCAAGTACTCGAACCTAGGACACTCACACCGAAATCCGCGCATTTATGCATTACGCTATCAAGACATATGGCAAATATTTGCCAAATATTTGTTGCATAATAGACATTAATGTATTTGCTTGATTAAGGTAAGGAAAGCATCCACATTTAAGTTTACTATGACTTCTAGTTCTAGCTTATCATCAATCTTACCAAACACAAATATGCTATTGATAGTTGCAAAACTTTCCCTTTCTCATTACTCTTACCAAATAATTAATGGTTCTGCTTTTTCCGTTTCTTAGTAACTTCTAACTCATGACGAATATCTTCACTGTAATCATTATTTTGTTTAAGATCTTATGCGGATGTCTTTCTATATACATTGTTTGTTGCTCTCTCCATACTATCCTTGATCCCTTACCCCCTATGGTCCCTCCCTCACTGTCTGTCCCTCCCTCACTGCCTGTCCCTCCCTCACTGTCTGTCCCTCCCTCACCGTCTGTCCCTCCCTCACTGTCTGTCCCTCCCTCACTGGCTGTCCCTCCCTCACTGTCTGTCCCTCCCTCACTGTCTGTCCCTCCCTCACCGTCTGTCCCTCCCTCACTGGCTGTCCCTCCCTCACTGTCTGTCCCTGCCTCACTGTCTGTGCCTCCCTCACTGATTGTCCCTCCCTCACTGTCTGTCCCTCCCACACTGTCTGTCCCTCCCTCAAAGTCTGTCACTCCCTCACTAACTGTCCCTCCCTCACTGTCTATCCCTCCCTCACTGACTGTCCCTCCCTCACTGTCTGTCCCTCCCTCACCGTCTGTCCCTCCCTCAATAACTGTCCCTCCCTCACTGTCTATCCCTCCCTCACTGTCTGTCCCTCCCTCACTGTCTGTCCCTCCCTCACTGCCTGTCCCGCCCTCCCTCACTGTCTGTCCCTCCCTCACTGTCTGTACCTCCCTCCCTCACTGTCTGTCCCTCCCTCACTGTCTGTCCCTCCCTCACTGTCTATCCCTCCCTCACTGTCTGTCCCTCCCTCCCTCACTGTCCCTCCCTCACTGTCTGTCCCTCTCTCACTGTCTGTCCCTCCCTCACTGTCTGTCCCTCCCTCACTGTCTGTCCCTCCCTCACTGTCTATCCCTCCCTCACTGTCTGTCCCTCCCTCACTGTCTGTCCCTCCCTCACTGTCTGTCCTTCCTTCACTTTCTGTCCCTCCCTCACTGTCTATCCCTCCCTCACTGTCTGTCCCTCCCTCACTGTCTGTCCCTCCCTCACTGTCTATCCCTCCCTCACTGTCTGTCCCTCCCTCACTGTCTATCCCTCCCTCACTGTCTATCCCTCCCTCACTTTCTGTCCCTCCCTCACTGTCTTTCCCTCCCTCACTGTCTATCCCTCCCTCACTGTCTGTCCCTCCCTCACTGTCTGTCCCTCCCTCACTGTCTGTCCCTCCCTCACTGTCTGTCCCTCCCTCACTGTCTGTCCCTCCCTCACTGTCTGTCCCTCCCTCACTTTCTGTCCCTCCCTCACTGTCTATCCCTCCCTCACTGTCTATCCCTCCCTCACTGTCTGTCCCTTCCTCACTGTCTATCCCTCCCTCACTGTCTATCCCTCCCTCACTTTCTGTCCCTCCCTCACTGTCTTTCCCTCCCTCACTTTCTATCCCTCCCTCACTGTCTGTCCCTCCCTCACTGTCTGTCCCTCCCTCACTGTCTATCCCTCCCTCACTGTCTGTCCCTCCCTCACTGTCTATCCCTCCCTCACTGTCTGTCCCTCAATCACTGTCTATCCCTCCCTCACTTTCTGTCCCTCCCTCACTGTCTTTCCCTCCCTCACTGTCTATCCCTCCCTCACTGTCTGTCCCTCCCTCACTGTCTGTCCCTCCCTCACTGTCTGTCCCTACCTCACTGTCTGTCCCTACCTCACTGTCTGTCCCTCCCTCACTGTCTGTCCCTCCCTCACTGTCTGTCCCTCCCTCACTGTCTGTCCCTCCCTCACTGTCTGTCCCTCCCTCACTGTCTGTCCCTACCTCACTGTCTGTCCCTCCCTCACTGTCTGTCCCTCCCTCACTGTCTATGCCTCCCTCACCCCATCCCTCCCTCACTGTCTGTCCCTCCCTCACTGTCTGTCCCTCCCTCACTGTCTGTCCCTCCCTCACTGTCTGTCCCTCCCTCACCCCATCCCTCCCTCACTGTCTGTCCCTCCCTCAC
>JBAKBP010034260.1:0-20877 GCA_037953745.1 Lithodes maja | reverse complement strand
CTTGCAATAGGTGCCTGCACAGATAAGGATACACTGTACTGTGATCGAGTCAGGGGAGATGGGCAGTTTTTCTGGTCCCCCTTCTTCCTCATGCTTAGCACCATTAGTTTTCAGATTTTATGACGTTTGGCCCATTAGTTTGGCAATTTTAAGACTTTTCGCCCTATTTCTTTGTCAATATTAAAACTTTGTGTCATTTAGGTGTCAATATATTCCTGGCGAGCGATAGCGAGCCAGTAAAATTTAAGAGAAAGCGGCCTTCGGCTGAGACATTTTTTCTATCAAAAAAGGTACAAATCTATCTTGAAGAAGGGTCTTGGGCATGTTTTTTAAGCTTGATGAAAGTCTAGGGAGGAAAAAAATACTGTAGATACATAAATGAGCAAATAAAAACTACCGATCTCCCCTTAAAATGAGGCAGAGATGCTTGTTGACCTCATTCAAAAGCTTACATTTGCTCAATGATGCGATCCAAGATAAACAGGTAGAAACGGTAATGCCTTTAACCCGTTGAGCCCCGGCTAGTTATAATATTTTGTTCACCCGAGTCCCAAGCCATTTTCACTTCTTTTTTTTGTTTGCTAAAATGGAAGACAAGGATGAGAAATGAAAAAAAAAAAATAAATAAATCGCCTCGGACATTTTTTTTTTGGGGGGGGGGAGCCTCAAAAAAATTTGTTGAGCCAAAATGGAAGAGAATGGTGAGAAATGAAGACAAAAACAAACTCATTTCGGTCATTTGGGGGGCGGGGGTTTCAATAGTTCGTCTCCCCCGCATGACCACCCGCCCGGGAGCACTAGGGTAAAAACTGAGTATGGCATTGTACGGCATACATCCTAAGGAGTGTCTCACATAAATCTCAAGCCTCTAGCTCCCATACGACCGGAGTAATGAAGGTTCAAAGTGGCGGTGAACTAAGGGTGTAAAGTATCCCCACTAAGCCCACCACCACCAGCCGCGCGGCTGTCTCGGCCCGCTCACACCAACTGGCCCGGCTCCCACACACACTACGGTACCTCCCCCTCCTATTCTCCCGCCATTTCCTACCTTACGAGCCACGTAAGTGTTTTTTATATGTCGGACGCACGTGATGCGTCGCTGGGAGTTGGTGATCAAACACTGCCGACGCAACACGTGCGACGCTGGGTCTCACTGGGTTAAGTGTAAGATAATTTTTTAGTTTGTTCCCTAGACATCCATGAAGCTTAAAATTACACCTCCTAAATTTGTACATTTTTTGGTAGAAAAATGTCCCGACCAAAGGCTGATTACTCTTAACCCTTACTGTACCAGCGACGTACAATGGCCGCCATTAAAAAAGAAACTCGCCAGTACCAGCGTCGTACGACGTACGTCAGTAATAATCGGTCCTTGTACCGAGCGGTACCTGGTACCATGACTTGTAAACACTGCTTTGAGACCTTGGCAACACATCTCAAGAATGTATCTAAGGTCCCACGGGCGAGCTGGCTCAGTACTCATCTAGCTTTCGGGGTGAGAGGATGCGCTCTCTCAACTTTATAGCCATTTTGGCTACAATGCTTGGTAATGAAGGTTACATTTATAGTAATACCCTCTGGTACAGCAGGGGTTAAATCACAGGCTCGCTATTGATCGCCAGGAAAAAATAGACACCAAAATGGCACGAAAGGTCTTAAAATTAACAGAAATGGGGCGAAAGTTCTTATAATCGCCACTAATGGAGCGAACGTCTCAAAATCTCAAAAGCAATGGGGCTAATCAAATAAAGGTGTCCAGAAAAAAATCCCCTTAAGTACCATTGATAGGCCCACGCAAGATTTCTGGATTGGCCGTAGACCAATACAGTCAGCCCCCCCAATACGCGATTCCACAATTCGCGAAAACCCTAATACACGAGTGACCCCTCGAAAATAACATTAATTAATTAAACATTAATTACGCGAGGTGGTACCACAATACACGAATCGAGAGCTAAGAAGGGGCCAAATCCGCTATTCCCGCTTGATACGCGAGCACGTCTACGTTTCGCGAGGCCCAGGAGTAGCTCTGAAAAAAGAAGAAGACGGGCATACGCCTGCCTTCCCTCCCGCTTACCCTCCCTCCCTCCCTCCCACAGTCCCGCTCAAGCGCTCATAGCCGTGCGGAGTGACCAAACGTTTGTAGTGCCTGCCACTTTTTTCGCCATGCCACGCCAATATAAGAAGATTAACACACAAAATGAAGGTGGAAGTGTTGGATCGCAAGAAAAAAGGAGAAGGAAACTGTGCAATAGGCTTGTCAGAGTAAACTGTTCGTACGATTTGGTCAGGGAGGGAGAAGTTGGAGAAAATCGTGAAGTCCTACGGTCCTAGTCCTAGCCTATCTACTACTAATTTTAAGGTAAGGTTTCATATTTTTATTCATTGTTCTTATTATATATAAGATATAGACTGTACTGTAGAGCCAAAAATGTCGAAAATAAGGCCAAAATTTTTGAAAATAGGCCATAATTGAGAGATGTCACCCATATCTAATTATTCCTATTTAAAGTTAGGTCCACAATACGCGGATTCCCAATACGCGATGCCTCCTGTCGCCCCTATTCTCGCGTATTGGGGGGGCTGACTGTATCTATCTATTAATCAAAAGAATCGGACACAAAATGACGGACATGGAAAAAAAATGTAGGACATGCATACATACATACATACATAAAATGTTAAGACCGAGTGCTCCACACACACATGCAGTTTCAGTCTCTTGTCCTAATGGCGGCGTTCCAGACAACCCTGTTAAGGGCTGCTTCACTTGTCAAGTTTTTGGATTTGAGATCGGCACGTATAGTACCCTTCCCAGGTCTTCCTCGGTCCACCCCTTGGTGCAGCTCCCTCCACAATCACAGACCTGCATTTTTTCACCCAATTTTGTTCATCCATTCTCTCCACATGTCCACACCTTCCTAGTCTACATGTACGCATCACCTCGCTAATACTGTACTCTTTATACCTAAACGTCTCCTCAGCTCATAATTTGTTATTCTATCCTGCAGCCTGGCCCCACACATCCATCTCACCATTCTCATCTCATTACGTTCCATTCTGTTGACATCCTCTACTTTAACGGCCCATGTTTCTGAGGCATACGTCATTGCACTTGTAACACATGAGGCATACACCTTTCCTTTCAGGGGGCGAGGCATTTTTTTCATGGTCAGAATTGGCAGCAGTTCTCTGAACTTCTCCCAGCCACATCTAATTCTAGCGACAGTGGCAGCGTCAGCCCCACCATCGGCAGAGATGGTATCTCCTAGGTAACAAAACATGTTCCCCAGCTCCAATGACTCATTTCCAAAATTCACAGCCACAGGATCATCACTTAACACAAGCTGGCCTTTGCACACTACGCACTCAAATTTCTCTATTTCTGACTTATCCTTTGGCAGGGGTCCTTTTATTCTACTACAGCGCTTACTCCCATGATGCACCCAACATCGAGGGCGCTAATTTATCTTCCCACTAAACATCCTTATAGGCCTACAGTATCCATTATGGCATTCTTACCTCAGTCACTTTGTAAATGAACACAACATTCTATATCAACAAGTTGGTCTTCTAAATTAAGTGATTCAATCAAGTTATTAGCTAATTATTGCTATCAATTCTAATCCTTTTGCATATTACTGTATATTACTTTGAGAGCAGTAACTTTCAGTGGTCCCAACTTTGATTGGTCTACCTCAATGAAAGCAAAATTAATATTTTATAAGAAAGTGTATCTTAACCCTCGGAATCTGGGAGGCCTCATACGAGGCAAAAAAACAAATTGGCAGGAATCCGGGAGGCCTCATACGAGTCTCAAATGAGGTGCTAAAAATCGCCACTAAAATCATCATAACTCGGCAACCAAGCGTCGTAGTGATGTCATCTCAACGGCAGTCTACAGAAAACAAAAAGTTCTATCTATCTAGCTTTGCGCAGTGGCAGTATCGTAACCAATGAGGTTTAGTTTTCCGAGTGACGTATCTGCTACTGCTGAAGGCCCAAAACACGGTTAAAGTTTTCAATTCCATCTTTGCCTAGTACTTGCGACACCTCGGTTGGGTTACCTTCTTAGGAAGGTAATCAAGTCGTACCCCACCTGCTCGTGGTGACCTCGCAAACACCCATTTCTATTTATTTTTTCCATTTGTTCTTTTTTCAAGATAGGGTGACACAAACGGGGACGGCGCTACCTGGGTTTATCCCAGGTAGTAGTTTAATTTTACTGTAATTTTATTAAGTGTTTTGTATATTTTTAACTGTAGGCTACATAAATATAAACAATGGCCGGCCAAGGCAAACGGAGGCAGAGTTTATTGGGAGATGAAGAGAGCTATGAATTTGAGGGATTTCTGGCAGGGGGTAATGAAGTGGAGGATCAATTGACTGTGGTGAAGAGACAGATGATGGGTCTGTTAAGATGGAAGGGAGTTATGGAGAATTGGAGGAGAGATATAGGTGCGAAGGTGGAGTCACTGACAGAAATATGTGGAGCCAGTTCAGTAGCAACTGCAGATGGGCCATTAATTGCTAACCTAGATGCTGTGATGAGGAAAGTAGATGAGCTGGAGGCAGAGAACATGGCACTCAAGGAGCAGCTAAAGGAGTATGAGGGCCATTTAAGTGAGAAAGTAAAGGGAGTAATAAGTGAGGAGAAAAATGAGTGGACAAGGGTGGGGAATGCTAAGGTGGATGCATTGGAAGAAATCATGAAGGAGCAGGTGGAAGAGAGAGAAAAAGAGAAAAGAGAGTTTGAGAAGAATGTAGTGCAGGTTTTGAAGAGCAAGGAAAAGGTAGTGAGGGAAACAGTAGAGACCAAAAAGGAGCCGACCAAACGCACCACTGAGGTGGTAGATGGTGGAAAGAAAAAAACTGTCTGGGACCATCAGGTCCTGGTAGTGAAGCCAAAAGATCGATCCTCCGAGCCAGTAAGCCCACCAGATACAAAGGCAATCGAGACTGCTTTGGCTTCGGTTCCGGTTAACAAGTTAACTAGAACTGATTCAGGTGTACTGGTGGTACGACTTCCATCCAAGAAAGCCAAAGAAGATGCAGAAAGGGCCATCAATCAGTGTTTGGGGGTGGACAGTGCCTTCAGTGTCTCCGAACCAAAGAAGATGATGCCAAAAATGACTCTGGTAGGCATTGCTAATGACGCTGAGGATAATGAGATCATTCCCAGCATCCTCAACAAGAACCCAAGAATAAAGTCCCTGGTCGACGATGGCTTAGCTATGAATTTGCTATTCACTAAGCAAAAGAGTGATGCACACACTAAGACTGCGGTAGTAAAAATGTCACCTGAAATACGCTCTTCCATTGTGGATGATGGCAATTCTGTGTATGTTGGACTTGTGAGATGTCGTGCATACGATCGCTTCTGGGTAACACAATGTTACCATTGCCAGGGCTTTGGTCATACCAGTGACAGGTGTTTTCGGAAAAATGAGGATCCAAAATGCAACTTCTGTGCCGGTACTCATAACTCAAAAGACTGCACCAACAAGACTTCCCCCAAATGTATAAATTGTATGAGCTCCACATCAGTTACGGAGCCGCCAAATCATTTCGCCTCAAGTAGAAATTGTCCTTTAATGACAGCTCAGAGAAATAAAGTTATTGAGAACACCAATTTTGTAGGTTCAAAAAACTGAAAAATGCACATGGGAGCCGGTTGAAACTGGGTCTGTTGAATGTTCGTTCTTTGCGTAACAAAATGGATCATATTTGCGAGATCTTGGATGAACGTAACCTTGATGTATTATGTCTCACTGAGACCTGGTTGTTCGAGTCAGATCTGAATATTATCCAGGCGGCATTGCCTAAAACCCATTCCATAATAAATGTTCCTAGGCCTAGGGGAGATCATCCGGGTGGTGGAGTGGCAGTTGTCTACTCCACATCTCTGGTGAATATCTTGCAAATAAGCCATAACCCAGCCCCTCTTTATTATGAACTGTTGGAAGTGGAAATAAAACTCCATCAACAAATTCTAAGAATGGCAGTTGTCTACAGGCCTGGCCATCGTGGCACAGATAGGGGTTTTATGGAAGAGTTTGGGCAGTTTCTCGAGGAATTTTCTGCTAAAACCGGAAGACTTTTGATATGTGGAGATTTTAATTACTGGGTTGACAGCCCTCATCTGAAGCCATTCTCTCCTGAGTTCCTTGAGTTGACTGATCAGAACAATTTTGTAAATCATGTGTCCCACCCAACTCATATCTTAGGACACACCCTTGACTTGGTTTTCTCTCCTGTGGGTTGTGGTGTTGTGGTTCCAAATGTCCTCAAACAACTTCTCTGGATGTTGATGTTGAGAATGCTGACCCTAATACCTCTGATCATGCTTTGATTACTTTCAGCTTTGATTTCCCTAAGCCACTCACACATGAAAAAGTAATCAAATTTAGAAATTATAAAAATGCAGACCTAAATTTGGCTAGCAGTGAAGTAAAACAGTACTTGGGAAGTATTGATACTTCCAACCTTACTTCAGATGAGCTGGTGGAGGTACATGGAAATGCACTTAAATTAGTGTTCGATCATCACTGTCCAGAAGTAGAGAAGAAAATCATAGTACGAGATGATTCGCCCTGGTATAGCACTCGAGTTAAATTTCTTAGAAGAGCGCGTAGAACAGCTGAACGTGAATGGTGGAAAAATAAAACAGACTCTACATGGTTGCAATATCTGTCAGCCAGAAGAGCTGTGGTCCACAAAATCAAAGATGAAACGAAAGTGTATTATCAGGGAAAAGTTGACTCTTGTGGTAACGACCAGAGGAGGTTGGCTTCAATTGTAAACAGTTTACTTGGAAAAACAAGAGTCAGCTTAAGACCTTCTGTACCCGATGCCGAGTTGGCTGCCAACTTTGTGGCATTTTTTGCTGGCAAGATAACTCGCATAAGACAGGAACTGGATGATGCTTCTGTTGGTGAAGAACTTTCAGTTGTACTCCAACCCCGACACATTCCTAATAATGTCCTCTCATCCTTTCACTCAGTAGAGGTGGTCATGATCTCGTCCTACATAAGAAACCTCAATAAAACATTTTGCCCGTTGGATCCCATAAATGTTTCCAAGCTACCAAGAGTCTATGATCACACAGTTGAGTTTATTTCCAAAATAATTAATAAGTGCTTCTCTGAAGGTAGCTTCCCACATTCTGAAAAGCATGCACTACTCCGACCTACTCTAAAGAAGCCTGGACTTGATGTTGAGAACATGTTGAACTATCGTCCTGTCTCCAACCTGTCCTTCATATCAAAGATATTAGAGCGTGCAATACTTGACCAATTACAACCACTACTTCAGCAGAATGAAACTATCCCAATTTTTCAGTCTGCTTACCGACAGCATCATTCAACTGAAACAGCATTGATTAGAGTACATAATGATCTAGTTGAGAACATTTGCAATGGTGTGGCCTCACTATTGGTCTTGCTTGATCTCTCTGCGGCTTTTGACACAGTGGATCACGAGTTGTTATTGAGTGATCTTTATGATTGTGGTGTGCGTGACTCCGCTCTCTTGCTTCTTGGGTCGTACTTGTCAGGTAGATCCCAGAGTGTGATGGTAAATCAAGTGGTCTCGGACTCGACACCCCTGCAGTATGGTGTTCCGCAGGGATCAGTTTTAGGTCCTATCCTATTTATAATTTATATTAGCAGTTTGTCTCTTCTGCTTCGTGCACATAATGTCACCTTTCACTTTTATGCAGATGACACCCAGATTTATGTGAGAATCACAAATATAGTTGATATACGGAGTAAGATGGAATTGTTGATGTCTGATATCAAGAAGTGGATGAGAGCGAGAAAACTTAAACTAAATGATGGTAAAACTGATATTCTCATCATCCGAGGAAATAGAAGAGCTGATGATATAGTAGGTGCCCTCTCCATCAATGTGGGTGGATCTCAGCTGCGACCGGCCAACTCTGTTCGAAATCTGGGTGTATATGTGAACTCCCGATTAGATTTCAAAGAGCATGTAAACCAGATAGTTAAAAGTTGTTACTTGCACATCAGAAATCTCTATTTGGTGAAGCCGTTTATAACCAGACGTTGCCTCCTGACGTTGGTTCACTCATTGGTCTTCTCTCGTGTTGATTATTGCAATGCCCTGTTGGTGGGTCTTCCAAATTATATTTTGAAGAAAGTGCAGTCTGTTCTTAACAGGGCCGCAAGACTAATTTTTGGTGTTCCACCTAGAACTCCTACTACATCTCTTCACATAGAACTGCACTGGCTGCCAGTAAGAGCAAGAATAGAATTTAAGTTGTGTTTGGTGACTTTTAAGGTTGTCAAATTTGGTGAGCCTAGGTACCTTGCGGAGCTGCTCAGGCGCCCACCGGCACACCATGGTGTAGTTGTGCGTCATGACAATGACCCTTTTCGTCTTGATGAACCAAGGGCTTTCCAGCAGTCTTCTTTCTTTGAGAGGTCATTCTCCTACATGTCTCCGAGGTTGTATAACAGGTTGCCGCTGTCCATGAGACAACTGAGTTCTGTTGAATGCTTCAAGAGACAACTTAAGACTTTTCTCTTTGAGAGAAGCTATGATCTTGAGAGAGGTGTCATGACAGATGGCTATAGAGTTTAGGCTATTTTGCCACTGCTAGTGATTGTTAAATGTGTGTTGTATATAAGCCTTCTTTTGATGCATTGATTTTTGTTCTTTTTTCTTTCTCTTTTCGAGCGCTAGTGAATTCTTCGGAAAAATTGGCGCTTATGAGAAATAAGTAACATGCTTATTATTATTATTATCTATTGCCTGATGCCGTGATCCCCGAAGGGGTGGCCACGAACGAACCGCCCCCATGCACCTCTGTCCCTAGTCAGTCGACGCCCCTCCTGCCAACCAGCACCGTCTTCGTTCATGTACTTCCTCACTCCATCCTTCCACCTCTCTTTCGGTCTACCTCTCCCTCTCTGTCCCTCCACCTCGCTCTCGTACACCCTCTTAGTCATTCTCTCGCTTTCCATACGTTCCATATGGCCGAACCATCTCAAGTTATTCCTTTTCACACTTTCCAGCACATCTACCTCCACACCACACCTCCTTCTTACTTCCTCATTAGTCTGTCTATCCCTCCATGTAACTCCGCACGCACTTCTTAACCCTTCGAACCCGGGTGGTACAACACTGTACCATTTTGGTTTGGCCCGAGGAACCCGGGTGGTACAACACTGTACCATTGCTTGCGTGAGTGCTTTTCGAATGGCGCGCGTAAAAATTTTGCTCCGGGGTCACCAGGCGTCGCTACCAGACAGCATGTACGCCAGTCTCTACCCTGCCGCCAACATGGATACTAGCCCAAAAAGTGATTCCCTTGTGTCCGATTCCACACTCCCTTCGACGCCTGCCCATGTTCGTCGCGCCCTAACGCAAATGCACGCACAAGATGCGTTGACTCCCGGAGGTATTGAAATAGCTTTGAGGAGTTATGAACGTGGTGAAGGCAAAAAAAGTGGTGATGACTTGGGCAGTGATAGCTCCGAGTCTTACGAGTCTCACTATAGTGAAGATTTTGACGATATAGAAGAAATCCGTGAAAGAGACGCGCTTTTTCTTGGATTTGAGCATGACGATGAAAGTGATGATAGTACTGAACGTGACATAGTTGTGCAAGGTGATGAGAGTCTAGTGAGAGTGAGCGAATGGGACAGCACTAGGTCGACTGCCAAGTTTAGGTTGAGTGACACGACACCTAGCCCTTCGCCAGCTAAATCCCCATTCAAGATACGTTTCTATAAGAAACAAGTTGTCAAGAAGGCGGCCGCGGCAGCCAGGAAAGAGGCCCTAAAAGTTGGTGAGGGAGCAGTGCGTGAGGGTGCCAGTGAGGCTGCGCGTGAGGCCGAGGTTGACCCGCCATTGTCTTCCTTATCTACCCACGCCACCCAAGTTGCCCCAGGCTCCCGCCATTCTTCCCCACCACCACCAGCACTGCCTAGGGTTGAGGAACCCCCACTTTCGTCCTATTTACCCCCTATTTCCCCCGAGAGGAGACATACTACTAAAGAAAAGGGAAAAGGGAGAAAATATGTCAAAAAAGGAGCTACAAGTAGGCGCTCTTTGTTCGAGGCTCCCGCGGCTTCCACCCCTGCGGCTTCCACCCCTGCCGCTCCCAGCCATACGCCCCCGCAAGTTTCCCCAGGGTCCACCCCACCTCTCCAGCCTACAACAGAGGTTCCTGATGATGTGTTTGACCTCGCATCCATACCTGCACCTACAGACACTGAACCAGTGCTGTCTAAGACTCGTCGTAGGCCAAGGAGCCCCGAACCTCTGTATGAAGATGACAGAGCCTCACCTCCTACTCCTTCCCCACCTCGCCGACCTACACGCCGCCCACGCATCATTCGTTCCCCGCAAGAGTATGAGGGGGGCTCTGAAGATGAAGGGCACCTCACAGACGACTCTGGCCATGATTACCTGGGTCCACCGTCAGGGCAAGATGACGGCTCTGACGACAACGACGATGACGAATTTATGGACATCGACGACCCTCAACCCAGACGCTTTGCCCAGGGCCGTCGTGCTCCTGGCCGCCCTGGCCGCCTGGCTGGCCGCCGGGCTGGGCCTGGGCGCCGTCGCGCTCCTGGCCGCCCTAGGGTTCGCGCCGCCAAAGTTCGTGGGCGTGCTGCCCCCGCTGTAGCTCCTCGTCAGCGTCGCCAGAAGGACGGATTTTATGTTTTCAACTGGCAGGATGTGGCTGCTGATCAAGTCATTGACCCTGATGTAACCCCTTTTGATGAGGTACAGGATGCTCCAGGAGTTACCCCAAGTTTTCCTGCAGGCCCCAATGCTCGACCACATGAGCTTTTTGAGGCTTTTTTTGATAAGGAGGTTACTGACTTTGTCATAAAAGAGACAAATAAGCATTACCAAATCCAGGTTAACTTTTTTGGCAAGGTGACCAAGGGCCACATGAAGCGGTGGACCCCAGTGACTCATCCCGAGTTCATGGTGTTCCTGGCAATCACCATGCTAATGCCTCATGTGAAGAAGCACAGGTTGGCTGACTATTGGATCACCAAAGATCTAATATCCACCCCTGCCTTCGGGAAATACATCTCTCGGGACCGGTACCTCGACATCCTCGGAGCGCTCCATCTTGTCACCAACACCGACATGCATCTCCCTGACAAACTGTGGAAAATTAGGACGTTGTACGAGATGATGAGAGAACGTTTCACGTCCTACTTCATGCCCTTCTGCAACGTCTGTATTGACGAGTCTCTTGTGCTGTTCCGGGGAAAGCTGAGCTTCAGGCAGTACATCCCCTCAAAGAGACATCGCTTTGGTATAAAGTTCTTTGTGCTGTGCGATTGCAAAACTGGCTATGTCCTGGACTTCCTGGTCTACAGCGGGAAGGAAGGGGACGTGGCAATAGACCCCCTCATTGGCTTTGGCGGAGCAGTGGTTCAAGCCATGATGAACCGGTACTTCGAAAAGAATCACGTCCTCTACACGGACAACTACTACACGTCCCCCACTCTCTCAAAGTACCTCCATGAGCGCCAGACGGGGACTGTAGGCACAGTTAGAGCAAAAAGGAAGGGCATGCCAAGTTTCCCTCCTAAAACAAAGAAAGGCGATGTCTTCAAGAAGAAGTCGGGACCCATTCTGGCTATCCACTGGCACGACCAGCGGAAGGTCAACCTCCTGAGCACCGTCCACAAGGGGGAAATGGTTGAGACTGGCAAGGTGGATCGCCGCACCAAAGTCAGGGTGACCAAGCCCGATGCTGTCCTGGACTACAACATAAATATGAGGCTGGTGGACAAGTCCGACATGCAGATAGGCTTCATCGACTGTCTGCGTACCTCGTGCAGATGGTACAAAAAGTTCTTTCTGCACATGGTGGACATGTCAATGCTGAATGCCTATAATATCTACAGGCTTCGGAATCCGCGCACACCCAGGAAGTTCAGTAGCCTGCGGAGGTTCCAAAAACAGGTGTTGGTGGAGCTCCTGGACAGGTATGCTATGCCACAGAGGGCAGTGGCACAACCTGGGCGCCCCGTTCAGGACCGCATGCAGGGTGCACAGTTTGTAAGTGTGCACAAGCTCGGTTACCTGCCTCTGGAACGAGATGGAGTCACCATTAGCAGAAGGCGGTGCCATGTCTGCTGGAACAGCCAGGTGAGGCCGAGGAAGCAGAAAAAGACCACCATGCAGTGTGTGGAGTGCCGGCTGTCACTATGTGCTATACCGTGCTTTGCTGAATACCACAGCAAGCAGGAGTACTAACTAATAATCATAGTGAAAGTACCAAAGACTGACAATATGTATGTATATAGGCAACAAGTGGAAATAAAACAATGTACAGGTGTATTGTGATAAAAAAGTCATGTATTATGAAAACATATATAAATAAGTGAAAAAAGACACAATAAATTGTATATAAAACGTTTACAAAGCATATAACTAAGTGAAAGTGACACATGACATAATATTAGATGGCCAAAGTATAATAAACACCTGTGATAACGAATAATCAGTGCCTAATATAACAATAACCTACCTCAATTACTAATAAAATGTACCGTATCAAGTGAAAATGAGCATTATCAGTGAAAGTGACACTCTCTCAAGCATATTTACCAAAGTGAAAGTGACACACGAACTAATATTAGATGGCCAAAGTATAATAAACACCTGTGATAACGAATAATCAGTGCCTAATATAACAATAACCTACCTCAATTACTAATAAAATGTACCGTATCAAGTGAAAATGAGCATTATCAGTGACAGTGACACTCTCTAAAGCATATTTGTCAAAGTGAAAGTGACACAAGACCTAAGATTTGATGGCCAAAGTATAATAAACACCTGTGATAACGAATAATCAGTGCCTAATATAACAATAACCTACCTCAATTACTCATAAAAACTACGGTATCGAGTGAAAATGTGAAATATTAGTGAAAATGATAGCCTAATACACATATTTTATATAATTGGACTCCAAATAACTATAATAACATCACTATCAATACATAAAATCGCCTCCGGGAGGTAAAAAGTTTGGCGCGACGAGCCGCGGCCTGGGCCAAGGCGACGCATCCGAACGCGGGATGATTTTCACGCATAAAAATCACTCCACTTCCCGCGCTCACCATTATGCAATCACTTGGGCTAGAGACCTCTACTCAACGGCATTCTACACATGAAGGTTTGTGCTACATTTTTCTGTTTTTTTTATAACTTTGTGTAATGTATTTCAGGAGTAACATGTGAGTCAACTTGTACCAAAATTCCTGAAAACCCCCGGACACAGAGTACAGTTACGATATTCCCTAGCCGGGGTCGGAGGGTTAAGTAATTCATTTCCACTGCTCTCACTCTTGGTCCGAGTCTCTCAACCAACGTCCATGCTTCGCTTCCGTAAGTCAGTGTCGGGATTACCACACTGTCATGCAAGGACTTCTTCACTTCCATACTGACCACCCTATTTCTTGTTACTGATTTCAGCATTCCTACAACCCTCTTCCCCTGTTGTACCCTCTTCTGCACTTCTTCATCCATAGTCCCATCTTTACTCAACACACTGCCCAGATACTTAAAAGAGTTGACGATCTCCATAGCCTGACCGTTCAGCTTCACCTCACACTCTGTGACTTCACCCCTTTCGAAGACCATAACCTTGCTCTTCCCCGCATTTACCTTCAAATTCCGTTTTTCGCACACTGTTCCAAACTCATTTACCAGACCCTGCAACTCCCATTCATTATCACTCATCAGAACTGTATCATCCGCAAACAGCAGTATAGGTAGCTTCCACTCAATTCCCTCCCTTTTCAGCGATACACCAACATCCACTGCTCTTGATAGTATTTCTTTCATGACTCCATCCATATATACAGTAAACAACCACGGGGACATCACACACCCCTGTTTCAAACCAACATTCAGGTCAAAGAACTCGCTCTGCTCACTCTCCACACGTACTGCCGCCTTTGCACCCTCATTTTTTTTTTTTTTTTTTTTTTTTCTATGTGATTGAGGGAGGCAAAAGGCATAACTGCCTATAGCGAGTGCCTCCCCCATAGTTGAAAGAGTGACACGGCCAAAATCAAGGGACGTTCGAGCCAAAATGCCTGGACACACGGAGTTTGAAGCAATTTAAGTCATAGGAAGAGGGAAAGACTGATTCTGGGAGAGAGTTCCAGAGCTCAGATGTTGAGTAGAAGAAAGTTTGAGAGTAACGTTTCACTCTTGGGTTGGAGAGTTGCACAGAGTAGGGGTGGGATTGAGTTGCAAGACGGGTACCACGTGCCCTACGTAAAGGAGGTGGTATGCACTGGGATAGCTCTGAGGAACACTGATTATTATAGTAGCGATAGAATAGCGAGAGAGATGCAACATTGCAGCGGAGACAGAGAGATTGCAGAGAGTTAGTGAGTGGACGGGAGTTAATGATACGAAAGGCCTTCCTTTCAATACATGCTCTTCACTGCTTTCAGCAACTTGCCATCTACTCCGTATATTCTAAGTACTTTCCACAAACCTTCTCTATCCACTCTACCAGCTCTATCCAGTTCTACCATTTGCAAAAATATTGACTGCTCTAGGTGGTCTCAATCAGTAGCTACTGAATTATGATGTTTGCCTGTACCAAAAGGGCCCCGGACACAGCGATTGGGATCATATGAAGCCCCCGGATTTTGTGGGTTAAACCTATATATACTTTCTAAACTTTCAAAGGTAATTTCTCACTTGGACAAATATCTCACCTCAAATCCATGACTGATTGCATTTTTGCACTGTTAGCGCTAAACCAACATCAGCCACAGTGATGACATGATGGGGCAGTGTTGTGGCAAAACTTTATTGTACTGTATTATAGTAAAAGGACAAACTACACTCTCTGTGGAGTGTGCAGTCTTTAAACTTGTATGTAAGTATGTACAGTATTAAATTCACAAGTAACCATTTTTCACCCTTCACCAAGTGGCCTAGTAAGGATCAGTAGATCTGTTTCTCTTTTCCTTTGTACACTCTTTGTGGAGTGCGCAGTCTTTAACCCTTCCTGCCCGATTGTCATATTAAAATGACACCGCGGCAGATGGGCAGGAGCCCGGGTGTCATTTTAAAATCCGTAAGCTTGAAAGCCTATTAAGCGTGTTTTGAAAGCCGTGCGTCCGACGCATGTAAACAAATGCCTGTCTTTGCAACACCGCACCTCCGAAAACAAGGAGACGTCGGATCAATGTTGTTGTTGCATGCTATGACGAGATTAGTGTCTGCAAATGTCCGATATTGCTAACATCGCATCGAATCTCTCTCCACGGAAATCGTCATCACAACTGAACCAGTTGACCTAGAAAGCTCTACTTAATGCCAGTTTACAGATATGAAACAGGACTACATTTTGAGACGTGTGCGAATTCTCTAGCAGTTAAAATAACAAATATACGGCTAGCCTATTACGATGTTTTTCGGCCAGATCCCCCGGATCTCAATAATGTCCTTAGGATGGCGAGCCCGGGCAAGAAGGGTTAAAATTGTATGTAAGTACTGTATGTATTTAATTCACAAGTAACCGTTTTTCACCCTTCACCAAGTGGCCTAGTGAGGATCAGTAGAACTGTTGATGCTTGTTTTCCTTTGTAATTTATTGTAATCTAATATATTAAAGTGATTGAAACAATCCTATCCCCTGACCTTGTGCTGTTCAAGGAATTCATCATCTAACGTCCACGGAGCGTCTGGCACGACCTCATCCACATAGCGGCAGTGTCGGACCGCCTCGTATCTCTCGTCTTCCGTCATTACCGTCCGCCCCTTCCGTCGGTGGGTGAGGGAGTCACTGTTTACTGTTGATAGGAAAACATATAAATGTAGAAATCGGCAAAATAATAGCAAGCTTACAATAGCCAGACATCTTATACACCCAAGTCTGATATTGCCGATCTAGAACCTTGCTTATTTTGATTGGTTATTCTATGCATTAGGTGACAAAAGACATGGCTGCCTGTAGCTAGTGTCCCAATAATTTAAAGTGATAGGGCGCCAATTTCGCCAAATTGAAGGTACGTTGCAGTGAACATGTTTGGACAAACAGAGCTAGGAGTTAAAGTCATAGGATGAAGGAAAGATAGACTGAGGAAGAGATTTTTTTTTGCTTTACCGATGCCAACCCAATAAAGTACTGTAGTTCTTAATCAATCAAAGGAATTTCTATTCCATATGAAGGTTAGATTAGAGAAAGCAGATAAACCAGACCACTGAGCCGCTATTCCATATGAAAAGCTTGTCATTTTGTTGTTAAACGACTGACTCGATAGACATCAAGTAATAGAGAAGTACCGCATATGGAGTGTGGCAATCAAGTGAACAAAGCTTGCACATCTAATTACTAACACAAACTCTGCCCTTCAATAATCTAAATGTAGTGTTTAACCTGACCTCTAACCAGTATAACCTCAGATAGAAAGGTAAGATTTTTTGTCCTGCATTATGAGCGGCCTGACATGACCCTGGTGATACAAGTGAACATTTTAGCGTCAGCTCTGATAGGTCAGGGAGTAGTGTCAGCACGAGCCATTTCTAAGGTCATCAGGTGCTTTAGTTGCTGGTCATTATCTATTCTATCTTTCTATCTCAGTACAGTATTGCCAGGTGCCCTAATCCCTGAGGGGGTGGCCATGAACGGATCTCCTCAGTGCACCTGTCCTCTAACAGTCGGCATTCTTCCACCCGCCCAACACCCATTTCACTCCTATACCTCTCAACTCCATCCTTCCAAGTCTCTCTTGGTCTGCCTCTTCCTCTCTGCCCTGCCACCTCACTCTCATACGCTCTTTTAGTCATTCTCTCATTTGCCATATGCTTCACATGACCAATCATCTCAAGGTGTTTTTTTTACACTCTCCAGTACATCTAAATCCACACCACAACTTTATCATTCGTCCGAATATCCCTCCATGTGACTCCACACGCACTTCTCAAGTAACTTATATCCACCTCTCCTACTCTGATTTGTCCTCTCCAACAACGCCCATGGTTCGCCCCCGATCAATGTCGGTATGATCACACTATCATAGAGGGACTTCTTTACTTCCATACTCATCACCCTATTCCTTGTCACCATTTTCAACGTTCCTACAAGCCTACAACCCTCTTCCCCTGTTGTACCATATTTTGCACTTAAGCCTCTATATTACAGCTTTACTTATCACACTGCCTAACTACTTAAATGGGCTGATATACTCCATTACCTGACCATTCAACATCGCCTCATTGTCTGTGAATGCATCCCTTTCAAAGATCAATACTCTTCACCAGACGGATCTTCAGGTTACATTTCTCACACACATCTCCAAACATATTTACCGAACCCTGCAACTTCCACACTTTATCACTTACCAGAATTGTATCATTAGCTAACAGTAACACAGGCAGCTTCCACTCACTCCCTTCTCTTATCAGGGATACGCCAACATCCAATCCTACTTGTATTTCTTTCATGAATCCATTCATATATACAGTATTCTGAACAACCATGGGGTAATCACACACCCATCCTTTAACACCCTAGCCGCGGGGCCCGTCATATATCGGGTGAGAGAACCATGGCCATCACTGCGGGGCCCGACATATGTCGGAAGGGATGTTGAGCACATTATCAGCTCTGAGAGAGAGTCCACGCGTTGGGAGGACGATAGGCGGTCTCTGACCGCTCGGCATGGACCTAGTCCCGCCACTGACGTAACCTCTGCACCATCCCACACCCCAGGCCTCGCGAGTACAAGGAAAAACTAGGGGATTTACCGTATTTTAGGGTTTTTGCCCTCGTGTTGCACGATCGTTGCTAGAGAACCCGTGGTCGTACAAGGATGATTCATGTGTCATTGGAAAGCTCTATTATCGCCCTTTCACGGATACATAATTGTATTACACTCTGGCTCTTGTTTATGCATGAAAAAAGAGCATGGAATGAAGCTCGTTTAGGGTAAATATGCCCGCCAGGCAGGTAGAAGTTACAAACATCCCCGTTTGACAGGGGTTAACCCAACATTCAAATCAAAGAACTCACTCTGTTCATCCTCCACACACACTGCCGCCCTTGCACCATCGTTATTGCTCTTCACCGCTTCCAGTAACTTACCAACTACATCGTACATTCTCAGTAAATTCCACAAACCTTCTGTATCCACTGTCATAGGCTTTCTTCAAGTCCATGAAGGCAGTTCCAGGAAGAACAACTTCTGTTCCTTCTCCAGATATTTCTCCACAACATACCTCAAGGAGAAGATCTGGTCTACACAGCCTCTTCCCTTCCTGCACCTCACCTACCCATCGCTCTGTTCTCACTCTCACTCTCTCGATCACTATCCTACAGTACATCTTCCCTACTATGCTAAGGAGACTTATCCCCCTGTGATTACCAAACACTATTCCACTTTCCCATTCTGTACAAGGGGGCTATTTTGCATTTTGCCTGATATCCAGTCTTGAGGCACATTTACCTTCTCCCATTCTAGTCTAAACATTCTCTAAACCCAGTTCCCTTTCTGTACAAGGGGACTATTTTGTCTGATTTTCAGTCTTCAGGCACACTTACTTTCTCCCATGCTAGTCTACAAATTTTCTATACCCAGTTAATCACTACCTCGGCTCTATACTTCAGCATCTCACCACACAGTTTATCTATACCTGATGTTTTACCTATCTTCACCCTCTTCAAATTACAGTACATTGAACAAAATATATCTAAACTGACTCGCCTCAAACTGTTGTGTTTTTATTTATTATTTTTGTTTTTGCATTCATGAACTGCCAGGCATAAGAAATGCATACAATACATACATTAAAACCTTGAAATACCATATTTTACACTTCTATTGTTAAGTTTTTATTACCCTTTAAGACGTGGGATCAGACTATACACTGAACTCAAATTTAAACAATCTAACAACTGAGGCAGTTCTGAACAGGGCTGCCAGGAATGCTGCCATTAAGACGTGAGAGTGAAACCACACCTCGTGAGGAGAACTCGATCTATAAATTTATGTATATACTGTATGTACAGATGCCCACATAAGTTTGTTCCTTTCCGTTATCTTATACATGTAATTATAATGTGCATAATTGAATGATGAGTGTAGTTTTGTATGCAGTGGTTAACTCATCGGATTAGTTGGCTGATAAATCGAAGAAAACACACTCGCAAATTATTCATATTATTTTACTTTCATACATTAAGATCACGACGAGGAACAGAACTTATGTGGCCAACTGTACAATAATGACACGACAATAATGTACTAAAACCATTTCTCATATCACAACTGACCTCCAACTAATAGATAAACATTAGGGAAGAGGTTTTTGGCCTGCATGAGCTGCCTGGCGTGTCCCTGGTGAAACAAGTCATAGATGCCATCAGCGTAGACTCTGATGGGTCGGGGAGAATTGCCGGCCCTCGCCATGTCCAGTGTAATCTTGGTGGCATAGTCGCAGGCGTCTCTGTCTCTCACTGCCTCCTCGTCATTGGTGAAGGGTGCTGGCTTGCATATTGTCTGGTGGAGGCATGGGTCAGTTAGGAGGGTAGTATATGTCATTTGCATATTGTATGTAGGTGAAGGCTGGGTTATAATGGGTTGCAATCTGATGTAGCATAGTTTTTATCTAATATTATAAAAAACACAATATTGTACTTATAATCATAGACAAATCAAATGCAAAATATAATTATCCAAATCTCACTAATGCACTTTCATACCGTACTGTACAACAGTATAATACTGTATAAAATATATTACTGTATACAGTAGGTACAGTACAGTAAAAACACCTCTTGTTCAGACCATGTGGATCCAGAAAATCCAAACTTCCGAACTAGGTATCCAGCACAGACTTTATGTCTGTCTTTCCTAGGTATGAGACACTGAAGGAAACATCTGAACAATAGGATTCAGTCTGGATATTTACTTCCTACATTCAGACAAAGTCCAGAACACACCTGATATCAAGTTCAGTCAAATCTGAATTGAATGTATGAAAGTATTGGCAGTTACATGTTTTGCACAGGTATGCCTTGGCCACCCGATGACTGCTCTTCATGCTCTACAGTCCCTTGGTGCACTCCTGTCATGTCCCCTAACCCTGAGATCCCTCCTCAGGATCTGATATCATGTCTTCTTTGGTTTATCAACTGGTGTCCTTCTCTCCATTTCCATACTAAGTACAGTATACCTTTTGTCAGTCTAAAATTATGTTTTTACAAACAATTCTGACAGTCCATAGAGTTGATACACATTTTTCAATTGATTTTATGTTAATTTTACTCATTTGATTATGGCATTTAAGAAAATATTTGTTTATATTCTAAAATTTCCTATGCAAATGAATAGAATCATCATGAGTATCAACGAGAAACATCTATCAACACAGACGCTAGCTTGTTAAAGCGTAGTGCAAAAATGCAATTTCAGGGTCCAAGAAACTGACAGATATCACTTATACGAGGGTGGTCCCATTTACACAAATCGGGAAGGACAGCCAAGGAAATCCGTAAAAACCTCCACTTACGCGACTCCCTCTCCCATTCACGCAAGGGAAGCTGCGCCAGGATACACCTTCCTTCCAGCTTCAATCGTAGCTTCACCCCCGTGAACTGTATTTTTTGTTCCTTGTGTAAAGTCCATTTTAGCCTACCTAGCCTGCCTAGCCATGCCTCGCGGGAAAAAAGAACACCATGTCTCACCAGACCAAGGTGTGAAGGGTGGGGAGCGAGCCCTGCCTTGGAACCCTTCCTACTTGTCATTTGAGGTGAATATGATATCCTTTAATTCATTATTCATTTTGTTTAACTGTTAGGTAGTTAATATGTACAATAACCACTTAAATTTGTGCCAG
>JBAKBP010034259.1:0-20878 GCA_037953745.1 Lithodes maja | reverse complement strand
CTGAGGTTGAGAAAATGATACACGTCTATTATCATTAACTCTAGATGGCAGAGTAAATAAGTGTTCTGTGGCCTCCGAATATTGTGTAAGTGGGGGTTGGAGGTTGGTATTTTTGGAAATTTGTGAATGTGGAGGTTGATCAGGTGGAGGGAGGGTAGGTAAAAGTGGTGGTGGTGGTGGTGGTGGTGGTGGTGGTGGTGTTGTTGTTGGTGTTTGGCTGTGTGTGTGTCAGTGGGTGAGTGTGTCAGTGGGTCATTTTGAGAATGTGATCTAGTAATCACACCTGCTGTATATGTGAACTCTAATGGTTGAGGCTTTGAAAACATGATCACTTAATCCTCTTAAACAATGCACTTTTAAGTAAAGTTAAGCACTCACATGATTCCTCTTAGAGAACGTTGTGTCGGTGTTGATCAGTTGGTCGTACGACAGGCAGGGGCGTTGTGTGTGTGTACGGATGTACACACGTAGCGGCTAGTTGGAGGCGTTGTGACTGTGTGTGTACCATGGACGTACGCACACGCTTGCAGCTTGCAGAATGGCTGGCAGGCTGTATGGTTGTCAGGCTGGCAGGCTGTAAGGCTTTTGGAGAAACTGCAAGGCTGGTAGGCAGGGTTTGAAGTACAGCAATTATCCTCACATGAAATGTAAGGTATAATTAGGGATTTGTAATGTTGATAATTGTAGAGGGGTAGATTGGGGAAAAACTTAAGTATAACCTTAATACGCTATTGCAAGGTCGCCATATAATATGTTAAGTATATAGGGGGTTATAGGTAATAACACAACACATTAATTATTGGATAAGTGATAATAAGTATAAACGTACAGGTATATAAGTACAGATATATGATAAGGCTTGTAATAAAAGCCTGAGGAGCAAGGTGATATATGACTTGTGTGGTCTAATATATCTAGGGGATATAGGAGCTTGGCTATAGAGGGTGAGTCTGAGTCTAGAGTCTAGAGGGAGTAAAGAGCTCTGACTCTCTCTGGCTGAGGTCTGTTGAAGTCTAACTGAAGATGCCTGAGTAAGAAGGCATCGACTGGGTTCAAGGATGCTGAAGCAACACAGCATCAACTCAGCATTCTGGTATGACGTAGGACCGGATAAATACCTTAAACAGTTTACACTTACAGGGGAAATGGGTGTTGATTTAAGTGGAAGTAACAACAAATATATTATATGTTAAAGAGATAGATAAAATTATAGGGAGTTTAATAAATGAAGAATGTTTAATAAGAATGTTGAGAGTTTAAAAGTTACAGGGATAAAGGCATATAAGCAGTGAGATATATGTATAGCAATAAATATGCAGGGCTTATAATGTCATACTACAATCCTTCCTAAGCTAAATTATATCGTCTAAGAGTTTCCAGAATATAATGCAAAGGACGTCACCGGTATAGAAGGGGTTAACCCCTTGAGAATTATGACTCTTTATAGCACTTTATTATGGCTGTTGTTGGACGATTGCATTCAGACTAAGGGGGGTGACCTGCTTTTGTTATTTCTGTCCTTTTCTCTCTTTCTCTGGCTTGTATCCATTCGGCCCCATTCAGCCAACTATTTTAAGATGTTTATCCCCATCTAGGTGTCGATTTCTTCCTGGCGAGCGAAAGCGAGCCAGCATTATATGAAGAAATCCGGCTTCGCCGGAGACATTTTACTATCGAAAAATGTACAAATTTAGCCTGCTGTCAAACAAAAATAAAAAATATGCTGGCTTGCTACCGCTCACCAGTAAAAAAATGACATCTGGATGGGGATAAACGTCTTAAAACAGTAGGCTGAATGGGGCCAAATGGATACAAGCCAGAGAAAGATAGAAAAGGACAAAACAAAAACAGTACACCCCGCTTAACCCCTTCTGTACCACCAGGGACGTATTTTGTATTGTATTGTCATTATACTGTATTTAGACGATTGTGTGAAGTTTAAGAAAGATCTGTGGTAGTAAAGAGGGTTAAGGTGGATAGTTCGAAGGCTGTTAACTGCTGATGGCCCTTTATAAACTGAATACGATCATGTAATAGTAGCCAGAATAAATTGAATACACGTCGCCGGTACAAAAGGGGTTAAAAAGGGTATATGGATGTCAGAGGGTTAATTGAGCTATTTTTAGACGATTTTACTCAGATTAGGAAAGCTATATGGAAGTCAGAAGGTTAATTGAGATATTCTTTGCAAAGTTTATGCCCACCGATCCTTTCTAAACGGTATTAAATCACCTAATGATAACCAGAATAAACTCAAAACGCGTCATAATCTTCAAAGAGATGAGGGGGTAATGTTTGTTTATCTATTTGATTTTTATTTATTCATTCATTATTTAGTTTCCTCGCTAGAACTCCATCTAGTAAACAAAATCAGTTGCATGCTCGCTATCGCTCGCCAGAAAATATCCACATCTAAATGGCAAAAAAGGTCTTAATATTGATAAAGAAATGGGGTGAAAGGTCCTAATATTGCCAAATTAATTGAACGAACGTCTTAAAATATCAACAGTAATGGAGCTAAACCTTTATTAGTATTTATTCTCTGTATCAGAGCCTTTAATCCCTCGAGGATTATGACACATTTTGACATTTTGTCTGGTTATCATTAGACGATGTATTGCAATTTAGGAAGGATCTCTAGAAATTAAAGGGGTAAAAACTAGTTCAATCAACTATCTAGCTCCCATAAGTTCTCCCTAAGCTGAATATAATCGTCTAATGTTAGCCAGGATAAACTATCAAAATGCGTCATAATCCTCAAGGGCGACAATGCCAGAGCACTCTGCAGCCTTTCCGTCCTTCAAGGGCGACAATGCCAGAGCACTCTGCAGCCTTTCCGTCCTTTAACAATGCCAGAGCACTCTGCAGCCTTTCCGTCCTTCAAGGGCGACAATGCCAGAGCACTCTGCAGCCTTTCCGTCCTTCAACAATGCCAGAGCACTCTGCAGCCTTTCCGTCCTTCAAGGGCGACAATGCCAGAGCACTCTGCAGCCTTTCCGTCCTTCAAGGGCGACAATGCCAGAGCACTCTGCAGCCTTTCCGTCCTTCAAGGGCGACAATGCCAGAGCACTCTGCAGCCTTTCCGTCCTTCAAGGGCGACAATGCCAGAGCACTCTGCAGCCTTTCCGTCCTTCAAGGGCGACAATGCCAGAGCACTCTGCAGCCTTTCCATCCTTCAACAATGCCAGAGCTCTCTGCAGCCTTTCCGTCCTTCAACAATGCCAGAGCACTCTGCAGCCTTTCCGTCCTTCAACAATGCCAGAGCACTCTGCAGCCTTTCCGTCCTTCAACAATGCCAGAGCACTCTGCAGCCTTTCCGTCCTTCAACAATGCCAGAGCACTCTGCAGCCTTTCCGTCCTTCAACAATGCCAGAGCACTCTGCAGCCTTTCCGTCCTTCAACAATGCCAGAGCACTTTGCAGCCTTTCCGTCCTTCAACAATGCCAGAGCACTCTGCAGCCTTTCCGTCCTTCAACAATGCCAGAGCACTCTGCAGCCTTTCCGTCCTTCAACAATGCCAGAGCACTCTGCAGCCTTTCCGTCCTTCAACAATGCCAGAGCACTCTGCAGCCTTTCCGTCCTTCAACAATGCCAGAGCACTCTGCAGCCTTTCCGTCCTTCAACAATGCCAGAGCACTCTGCAGCCTTTCCGTCCTTCAACAATGCCAGAGCACTCTGCAGCCTTTCCGTCCTTCAACAATGCCAGAGCACTCTGCAGCCTTTCCGTCCTTCAACAATGCCAGAGCACTCTGCAGCCTTTCCATCCTTCAACAATGCCAGAGCACTCTGCAGCCTTTCCGTCCTTCAACAATGCCAGAGCACTCTGCAGCCTTTCCGTCCTTCAACAATGCCAGAGCACTCTGCAGCCTTTCCGTCCTTCAACAATGCCAGAGCACTCTGCAGCCTTTCCATCCTTCAACAATGCCAGAGCACTCTGCAGCCTTTCCGTCCTTCAACAATGCCAGAGCACTCTGCAGCCTTTCCGTCCTTCAACAATGCCAGAGCACTCTGCAGCCTTTCCGTCCTTCAACAGCTGGCTCTATCAAAGGGAAGGGGCCAAGAATTGGCTTTTCGTTACTAAACTGCTCTCTGTTCCACTCAAATTCAATGTTGAGTAACTGTTCGTAGAGTACCTTCCAAGCATCTCTGATTTCTTTGTCAGTGTAAACAATTATAAACGTATTAAATTATAGAAATGAACAATCTATTAATACAAATGTTGAATTTAATTGTACAGATCTGCAAAGATACAATTTACACACTGGCTAACTATTTAAATTAAAATATTATTAAATTGAAATCAAGTGTTAATTTTTAGCCTAAGGAGTGCAATAATATATTTGAATGGACCCATCCCTGGTGCAAAAATGCCACCAAATGTACAACTCGCAAAACACAAGAAAAAGTACATTTACCCGGCAGCTGCAGGGAGACTCTTAAGAGGTTTTACTGGGTGACTGCGGGGAGACTCTTTAGGATCCTAGGCCAAAAAAAAAATCTTAAAACACCCCAGTGGCACTTAAAAAAAAAAATTGTGTTTAAGAGAGATAATTCCCCTCCATACCTCTAATCACTCCTTCACATGTGCCAAAACCTCCTTCCCCCCTTCCCCCCCCCCACTTCAATTATCACCTATTTTCCCTGTTATTCCTGTATTCATTGGTATATTTTCGTGTCACCATCTCCAGGCCGGTTCCAAGGTGTTGTTCTATGACTAGCGAGTGTGTTGCGATAGGGAGAGTGTGAGGGAGTAAGTCAGTAAGGCTTCAGCCCTCGAGAGGAGAGGGTGTATTGCCGGCTGGCTCACATTTGATGAATGAACCGCTCGGTAATAATTCGCGAGTTTGACCATCCAAACAATATTCCCACTTGTTTTATTGTTGTTACATGTTACTTTCTTCATATTAAACATAAAATAGGTGCATATGGATAAGTATTAATTATATTTATGGTAAATTAACTATTTTAGTGAGGAATTAATCAGAATACCTACGCACAGGGGTATGGTGTATACTACAGGGGCTGCGCACTTTACGAGTTAATAAGGAAACGCAAACCCCGCATCCCAACATAATTATTGTGTTTCTCAAAATTTATAAGGTTGTGGTCACAAGTTGAAGTAGCTGGCACGCGTAAGCGACTTGCGAGGGTGCAGCGGGAGAGAGACGAGAGAAGGAGGAGGCGGGAGGAAGGTGAGGATTTTCATAATATCCCTTATATCTCTTATAAAAAGTAATATTATTGTGCCACATGTGCATATCTTTGAAGTTCAAGGCACATGTGGAGAATTAGGAACCAGAAAATAGTTGTAGAAAACGTTTTTGTAAAGAATACAGTCAGATAAACAACGTCGGGGCGCCAAGTAGGAGCGTAGAGGGATTATACATGCGCACATCCTACCCTCTCCTCCCCTCTTCCTCCTCTGCTTGTAAAGTGCTTGTTGATTGATTGCCCGCCCTCTCTCGTATAGGCCTATGGCATTTCTCAGGTTTAGGGCTAACTGAAGAAAAGTAATTATATTTAAGTCTATGAAAACTTACTAAACATTTGTGCAATACCTTTTATTATAACAATCAACAATAATTACAATGTAATAATAATCAATTCACAAACATAAAACAAACTGGTTACAATTATTGATCACTACTTTTTATGACTGACTTTTATGAAATTATACAAATATCACAAAGAATAGTTATACACAATATTACATAATATGATAATAAAATATACTCAACACAGATGTAGGCCTATCTTGCAAACTGCTTGTCTCTATCAACCCCTTGAAGATTATGACGCATTTTGATAGTTTATTCTGGCTAACATTAGATGATTATATTCAGCTTAGGGAAAACTTATGGGAGGTAGATAGTTAATTGAACTAGTTTTTATCAATTCAATTTCTAGAGATCCTTCCTAAATTGCAATAAATCGTCAAATGATAACCAGACAAAATGTCATAATGCGTCATAATCCTCGAGGGGTTAAAGGCTTTGATGCAGAGAATAAATACTAACAAAGGCAGTTATGTACAAGAGAGAGAGAGAGAGTGAAAGAAGAGCGTGATGTTAACTGGGTGAGTCGTAAGTCAAGTGTCAAACTAAGGGTATATACTAATGCATAATTATAACATAGAGGGAATAAGTTAAATTAGGGATGCACTTCTTTTGATATAATATAATATTGGCTGTCATTGCTACACTATAAAATACTACTTACAAATTCAGATGTAGGCCTATTTAGCGTTTTTCTTTTACATGCTTACATTTTCATATCATCCTATAACAATCAGTGGAACTAGATATCACATAGTAAGCTAGAGCAACCATATTTTTCTTTGGACGTCATTTTGGTGCTCTAATTGTCACACAACAGGCTGATATTTTACTTTGGCCCATGCAAAATTCAGATCTAAATACTAAGCTATGTATCCTATAGGCCTACCAGTACTGTCAATTTTCTTTGTTTTGTTTGAGTATTGAGTTTATTATTACCCACTACTGTGCCATAACATATTAGATCAAATGTACCCTCCAGTACCAGCTATTGGGGTCAAAATGACTCATCAGCGATGAGACAACACCCTCCCAGCACAAAAGTTGGTGGTTGACTGTCTCAGTTCACCTTGAGCAGCTGACTCTGAGGGAGAGGATGAAAAGTGTTGCCAACTCCTCACAGCAGTGCCTCCAAGTCACGATAATAGCAGGAACAAGGGTTGCATATTACTGACGGACGAGAGCTGTCACTGATACTGGCGCTTAACTTTTTTACAGACAGACGTCAGCCGTCGCTGGTACTGGATGGGTTAATGCAGTTAATTGTAAAGAGGGGATAATGACATCAGTGTTACGAACATGATTGAGTTTGGTCGGTCTGTTATTATAGGGTTTCTAATGGAAGCCTCCCATTCCTTGGTTTTTCCTGAAGTGTGCTAGGAAGAAGTTTGTTCACTACAATGTGTCGTCAGCTGTTCCTTGAGTGAGTTGTACTCCTGTAAGAGGTCTGGTGGGGCATTGGGCAGATGGGGGACACACTTCTCCAGGTTCTTCAGTGCTGCTTCACTGTTGTCTTGACGAGCTGAAACACCAAATTCTACGATTAGTGAGCTGGTAAAGCAAATACACTGGGAACATTGAACGTTTAAGGAGGGATGGGCATATTTATTTGTGTATTTATATATATTTTATTATTTATATAGTTTCCTCCTTAGACCTCCATTAAGCTTAAAGAAAACACCCCAAGACCCCCCTTCAAGATAAATGTGTACATCTTTCGGTAGAAAAATTTACTGACCAAAGGTCGATTCCTCCTAAATTACAGGCTCGCTATCGCTTGCCAGGAAGAAATTGACACTTAAATGGCAAGAAAGGTCTTAATATTGAAAATAAAAATGGGGCGAAAAGTCATAAAATTGCCAAACTAGTGGGCCGAACATCTTAAATTCTGAAAACTAATGTGGCTAAATATGAGGGAGAAGGCAGACAAAAAAATCAACGATCTCCCCTTAACTGTAACAAAACAAAGTAGCCATAACCATTTTTAGTCAGTATATGCCTCCATCTCCATCCCCCTCTCTCTTTTACTATATCTTAAGGGGTAGTGCTTAGTTTTTGGTGTATTTATTTTGTTTATTTATTTATGCTTAGTTTCATCGCTAGATCTCCATCAAGTTTAATTAAACAGCCCTGAGACCCTCTTTCAATTTTTACATTTTTCGGGAGAATAAGGTCCCGTGTGAAGGCCGATTCCTTCTAAAATTACAGGTTCGATATCGCTCGCCAGAATAAAATCAACATCTAAATGGCACAAAAGGTCTTAAAATCGCCAAACTAATGGAGTGAACGTCTAAAAATCTCAAAACTAATGGGGCGAAACATGAGGGAGAAGGTGTCTAAAAAACAACTACCTACCCCTTAACCTCAGAAGTGCGATAGACCTCACAGAAGTATGTGTATAGTGAATGCGATAGGCCTCACAGAAGCAAAACCATGAAAAAAAAACTTCAAAAATGCCCTAGGGGCTCTCAAAACAAAGGAATATGTCATTAGGTGAGATAATTCCTCTCTAGTACTTCCTACCACTCACCCAATTATGTTTCTCAATCCCCCCCTTCCCCTTCTTCCCCATCTTTTTCTCCCCTCCCCTCCTCCTCAATTATCACCTATTTTTCACCTTATCTTCATCATTTATCGACTATTTTTTGCGCGAATTTCTCTCCCGTGGTTTCGTACACACTAGGGAATTATTTAGAGATCCTGTGCAACACTGAAATCTCTCCCGCACCGCTCAGTGTCATGCGAGGCATTGAGGGTGTGCCTCTCTCTCTCCCTCATACGACCTGGCAGCGAATATATTTGTTTTTCACCACCCAAATGTTTTTCCCACTGGTTTTATTGCTCTTCAAGGTTCATATCTTTATCATATAATTAAAATAAGTGCTCATGGAAAATAAATTATGCTTTATATGGTAGATATAACAAATTCTGTCAGAATCTTGGGTAATTAATTCACATATAACTACGTTCGTCACAGGCCATTGGCGCGCTTGCCGGGTTAATATCTTTTAAGTATGTTCTTTCTGCTGAGAAGACGTATGGACCGGATGGTGTTCAACCTGTTGTTCTCAAAAACTGTTCTTCCGTGCTGACTTCCTACCTTGGCAATTTTTTCCGTCTCTGTCTTTCCTCTAATGTTCAATCTTGATGGAAGTTTGCTTTCATTCAATCTGTCCCAAAGACAGGTGACCACTCTCAACCCTCCAACTAACGTCCAATTGCTCTCATCCCTTACATGTCTGAAGTTTCTGAATATATGTTTGATTCAAAAAATTTTAAGCATTTGTCTTCACATACTCTACTTTCAGATCAGGAGTATGGCTTCATCAAGGGCTAATCTACTGGTGATCTTACTTATCTTACTAAGTTTTGGTCATCCTCCTTTCAGGACTTTGGTGAGACCTTTTCTATTGCACTAGACAAAACCCAATATCTCCATATATTTACCAGTCACAATCTTCCACACCACTATCCCTTACTCTTCAACAACACACAAATCAACCTTTCGTCTTCTCTCAATATTCTTGAAGTCTCTTTTTCTTCCGACCATTCTTGGAAAGACCATAATACCACACTTGCTAAAACTCTTTCCCAGAAGTTAGGTGTGCTCAACTGTCTCTGTGAGTTCCTTGCCCTTGTACAGGTTCTTACTCTGTACAGGGGCACTGTGCACCCATGTATTGAGTACTGTCCGCATATGTTAGGAGGTTCCACCCATACTGCAATTTTTGAGAGGATAGAGCCAAAAGTATTTAATCCCATCAATTCACCTACTTTTACTAATTCCCTACAATCTCTCTCTATACATCGCAATGTTGTATTTCTCTCACTCTTCTATCATTATTACAATTGTTATGCAGAGGCTCAAAAAAGAAGACAGCCAAGAGTGTTCCCGTAAAAGGCACACTCAGGACAGAATAATTATTAGTCACACCCCATTTTCCTGACCATGGAGGACAGTCAAACCAGTGATCAAACGTTGACCACACAATCGTCAATAGTCTATCCTAACTCTGAGTGAGCCTTGTCTTACAGGAAATTTAGTCATATTAAATTATAAGCCAAGAAGTTTCCAAGTATTCTGGTCAGGGAATTTGTGGTGTGCCATTACATGCTGCTGCCATTAACAACGTATCTGTAAATCAAATGAACATCTAAACAACATAAAATATTCTTACAACAAACGGGAATAATAATTTAGTTACCGTCCGCGTCGACCAGAGCGAGCAGTGCGGAGAGTGCCGTGCTGTTGTCCTGCCCGTCGTCCGCCTCCTTCACACTCTTGGTCCCGTAGAACCTCCCAGTCTTAACCTTCTTCATGGCTGTAAGTGCACACATAGTCACAGTCATGCATACATATAGTCACAGTCACGCACACATATAATCACAGTCACGCACACATATAATCACAGTCATGCACACATAATCACAGTCACGCACACATATAGTCACAGTCACTTAAACACACACAGTCACACTCACTTACACATATAGTCACAATCACGTATACACATAGTCACAGTCACGCACACATATAGCCACAGTCACGCACACATAGCCACAGTCACTTACACATATAGTCACAGTGTCTTACACACACATAGTCAAAGTTACGTATACACATAGTCACAGTCACGTACACATATAGTCACAGTCATGCACACACATATAAACAGTTATACATTCATAATAACACACACATACATTAACTCACACATACATTACATACATTCACACACATGCAGTCACACATAAAGTTAAACATATACATACAGTCACACACCCATACGCACACACACACATACACAGTCACACACAAAGTTACAAACACACGCACGCACGTACACACACGCAAACACCCACACACACACACACATAACAAACGGAAAGTAATGTTAATATCATTTGGCCATTAGAATGCAATACATAATTCTGTTCATAGCTACACAGACGATAACTTAACCCTTTCGAGATCCGATATGTATTTATTTTACGGTTTTCTGGTTATTATTAGACGATAATATTCAAATTAGGAAGGGTATTTGGAAGTCAGAGGGTTAATTGAGATAGTCTTTACCCTTATAATTGCCACAGATCCTTCTTAAGCTGTATTTAATCGTCTGATGATAGCCATAATAACCTGTCAAAATGCGTCACAATATCAAAAGGGTTAAGTTGCAGTCCATGGCATTTTAATATATATATATTTCAATGTTATATAATACATGGAACTATAGTCTATTCACTATAATTTGGCCAAAATGTTACCTTTACCTCTCAGAAAGGAATAGAGTAAATGGTTATATACTTACATCTAGGTCAAAAGAAACATATACTGTACTTAGGAAGATCATAATTGGTTGTCTATTAACCCTTTCACTGCAGGTAACGTGTTTTACATTTTGTTTTAGTCATAATATTTAGATGGTTTTGTGCTGTTTATGAAGGATCTGTGGTAGTTAAAGAGTTATGTGGATAGTTTGTCATGTTTTGTCATGACTTTAAATTGCTAGAGGTCCTTATTAAGCGGAATAAAGCTGCCTACTAGTAGTAAAAACAAATTAAAAGGACGTCATCCCTACTGAAAGGGTTAAAGTTTCCCTCATATGTTGAAAAAGTAAACACTATTAGCAACATCCAATACCTACTGTACATGGCACTGCATTATAAGGAACTCACAGGTCACCACAAGGTAGTTTCATTCTCGCCCACAGATAGCGATTTATGACTATTTGTACTGGTAATGTCTTTTTTTATTTGAATTCAGCTACATTTATACGATTTGTCAAAGCTTTGGAAGGATATATGGTAGCTAAAAGGATTAATTGAGCTAGTTTGTAGGCTTTTAATGGGTAGACGTCCTTCCAAATCTGAATGTAATTGTCTAATAGTTGCCAGAATATAATGAAGAGGACGTCACCCGTACTTAATGGGTTAGGTGAGAGATTTTCAATATTTTAGTCTTCATAATATTACTGTTTGAGAAGCAGTTTCTTCTCTCATTGTAAGGTGGTGTGCATAATATGTTTGTCCAAATAAACTTATTCAATCTGCAACAACTCTTATCGGCCAGTGGTGGTGAGGTAATATTAGTATGTGCACAATCACCATTGTGAAGCAGGTTTATATAAGAATCCGATGTATTACCTAGCATTTATTGACCATATTGTACAGTCATCTAATTCTAACCAGAATCAAAGGTAAAAAGGTGTCATGGTGCGGAAGGGGTTAATAGAAACAAGATTATCCACAGAGAAGCCAAATTGACGATCAGTAATGTAATGGATGAAACTAAAAAAAATAAAATAATCTTCTCTTTGTTGACGTACCAAAATATGATTTTGCGATAAGTAAGAAGAGTGACGCCCTCTGCCTGCTGGTGGTGGCGGCTGGGATGCGTCTCTCCCAAACAGCCACTGCCTCAGCATGTTGGCCTCTGTTGGCTAGCGTCCTGCCCAGCGCCTCCACAGCAACATGTTCCTCCTCGTTGTACTCACTGGTGGGGCAGTGTAAAGTCGCTGTCACACTAGCGCTTTTTCCGTCAATTTTCCATGAGCAATTTTTCTCGTATTATTTTATGACATTTTCGCACTGGTATCGGTAATTAGACTGAAGGTAGATTAAGTTAGGTGGCTGAATTATAATAATGTGTAATTTTTTTAAGCTTCCAAACCATAATTGCCCTTAAAAATTGCTCGAAAAAGGGCTCGTGTGACACCGGCTTACAGGCAGTGAAAATAGGTTAGCTTAAGCTGAACAAGGTGCGGAAATTCACTTAGAGTACCAGGCTAAGTGAGCTACCTTTAATAGTCTCTTGGTAACGTGTCTGCCTTGTAACCTTAAGGACCTGGGTTGTTACACCATTACATTATCATCACTGACCAGGGTTTCTACAGCCACGTCTTCCTCCTATAAGTCTGTCTCATTTCAGCTGAAAGTAAATTGAATCCTTTTGCTGCAAGTTTCTCGATACTCAATAGAAAGATATGAAACTACTATGTCTACTATTCCTCCTCGTTGTACTCACTGGTGGGGTATTGTGACACTATCATGATAGTTATATTATCATCACTGCCCAGGTTTCTACAGCCATGTGTTCTTCCTATACCCTATTCCAAGTAAGTAGCCCAAAACTCTTGAACATTAACCTCTCTAACTCACACTCAACTTGAGTAATCAATCTAATATTTCTATAATTTGGGAAGGGTCAGCCAAGGAATAGGTGTGGAAATTTACAGCCTATTTGCTCAAGCCCTTTTTGAGTTACTGAGTTTAGAGTTCACGATATCTGGACTACTAATTTGGAACAGGGTATAGTTGTACAGTACCCACTTGGGGGTATTGTGACACCATTATATTAGTATCATTGCCATCGCTGTCTACATCCTTCATAGCCATATGTTTCTCTTTTTTGTATTCACTAGGAGTATAATGACACCATTATGTTAGTGATATTATAATCGCTTCCCATGGCTTTCACAGCCACGAGTTTCTCCTTACTTTACTCACTGAGACAAAGCAATCATATCATCATTCTACATGTTACTGTAACATCATAATATTATTGATCCCCCGAGACTCAAAGATCAAACTGCTGGCATCAACTACACTTCATTTTTACTCCGCTGGTGTTACTGGACAAGGCAATTTGATATGCTAATACTATGGCTGGTTCCCCACACCACCATAACTACATTGGCAGCATATATACTAGTCATTACCAACTAAAATAGGATACCTTGGGAGGCAGCCCAAAGGAGGGAAGCCCTAAACAAGAAAAGAAGCTTTCCCACACGGCTTCCAATGACCCTTCAACTGGTTGGGTTACAGCTTGCGTCCCTGTTCAGTTGACAACGACGGCACCAAAAAGAGAAATAAAGGGACTATGGGTAATGGAAATATACCTGCCTGCCATACTGCAGTTTTCCATGAATGCCACAAATATCAAGAGCCTTCCTGCCCTTAAGCTTAGCCACGGCCTCCATTACCTCAGCAAGGGAGGGAGGTAAGGTCTTCATTTATTGGTGGATCGGGCACTGGTGGTTGGACATCCACTGGAAGATGTCTGTTGGGAGCACTAGCAAAGTACAACTGCTCAAAGTACTTAGCCCAACAAGTTTTGTACTCATCATCACTCGATGCGAGTTGGTTATCTGACTCATCTGCCATTCGAACTGAATTAACCTGGGGGGTAGGCTTAAAGCAGAGTATCTTCAGGGCTCGGCATGCAGGCCAAAGGCTATTTGCAGAAAAATGTACCTCGACCTTCTCAGTAATTCCCCTGATATACCTCTTTTTGTCTCTCCTCAGGGAAGTTCTCGCTCTGAGAGACAGGGCCCTATGCTGACCCAGATCTCCATACAATTTGGCAGCACGACTCTCTTCTATTATACCCAGCGTCTCACACAATAGGAAACCACTCCTTGACTCGGTTTGAGACATCAATGCATTTATCGCCTGCTGACAGGGCTCCACATTTCATTCATTAACCATTAACTTAGATGCTATACCTAGCTCTTGCCATATGAACAGCATCAGTGAGGACAGCCACAGCATCCTGGTGACGTCCACAGCGAGGCAAGGCCATACCCACACCGAGCAGCAGGCGACACAATACCCTGCCACCAACACCTGCCGCCCGCACCTCTCCCAACAGCTGTTCTGCCTCCAACACTTGTTCACTAACATCTGAAGTACAGTACACAAGTTAGTACATCAGTCATACCAGCCAGCCGTACCTCTCCCAACAGCTGTTCTGCCTCCAACACTTGTTCACTAACATATAAAGTATAGTACACAAGTTAGTACATCAGTCATACCAGCCAGCCGTACCTCTCCCAACAGTTGTTCTGCCTCCAACACTTGTTCACTAACATCTGAAGTACAGTACACAAGTTAGTACATCAGTCATACCAGCCAGCCGTACCTCTCCCAACAGTTGTTCTGCCTCCAACACTTGTTCACTAACATCTGAAGTATAGTACACAAGTTAGTACATCAGTCATACCAGCCAGCCGTACCTCTCCCAACAGTTGTTCTGCCTCCAACACTTGTTCACTAACATCTGAAGTACAGTACACAAGTTAGTACATCAGTCATACCAGCCAGCCGTACCTCTCCCAACAGTTGTTCTGCCTCCAACACTTGTTCACTAACATCTGAAGTATAGTACACAAGTTAGTACATCAGTCATACCAGCCAGCCGTACCTCTCCCAACAGTTGTTCTGCCTCCAACACTTGTTCACTAACATATAAAGTATAGTACACAAGTTAGTACATCAGTCATACCAGCCACCCGTACCTCTCCCAACAGTTGTTCTGCCTCCAACACTTGTTCACTAACATATAAAGTATAGTACACAAGTTAGTACATCAGTCATACCAGCCACCCGTACCTCTCCCAACAGTTGTTCTGCCTCCAACACTTGTTCACTAACATATAAAGTATAGTACACAAGTTAGTACATCAGTCATACCAGCCACCCGTACCTCTCCCAACAGTTGTTCTGCCTCCAACACTTGTTCACTAACATATAAAGTATAGTACACAAGTTAGTACATCAGTCATACCAGCCACCCGTACCTCTCCCAACAGCTATTCTGCCTCCAACACTTGTTCACTAACATATAAAGTATAGTACACAAGTTAGTACATCAGTCATACCAGCCACCCGTACCTCTCCCAACAGTTGTTCTGCCTCCAACACTTGTTCACTAACATATAAAGTACAGTACACAAGTTAGTACATCAGTCATACCAGCCACCCGTACCTCTCCCAACAGCTATTCTGCCTTCAACAGTCGTCCACTAACATATAAAGTACAGTACACAAGTTAGTACATCAGTCATACCAGCCTGTCGCACCTCTCTCAAGTGTTCTGCTACCAGCAGTCATCTACTAACATCTGTAGTATAGTACACAAGTTAGTACATCAGTCATACCAGCCTGTCGCACCTCTCTCAACAGTGTTCTGCTACCAGCAGTCATCTACTAACATCTGTAGTATAGTACACAAGTTAGTACATCAGTCATACCAGCCTGTCGCACCTCTCTCAACAGTGTTCTGCTACCAGCAGTCATCTACTAACATCTGTAGTATAGTACACAAGTTAGTACATCAGTCATACCAGCCTGTCGCACCTCTCTCAACAGTGTTCTGCTACCAGCAGTCATCTACTAACATCTGTAGTATAGTACACAAGTTAGTACATCAGTCATACCATGCCCGTACCTCTATCAACAGTGTTCTGCTACCAGCAGTCATCTACTAACATCTGTAGTATAGTACACAAGTTAGTACATCAGTCATACCATGCCCGTACCTCTATCAACAGTGTTCTGCTACCAGCAGTCATCTACTAACATCTGTAGTGTAGTACACAAGTTAGTACATCAGTCATACCATGCCCATACCTCTATCAACAGCTGTTCTGCCTCCACCAGTCATCCACTGGTGGGCATCATCTCTCTTCTACCCACCCTGGCCTACTTCTCACTGGAACCCAGTTGTCTAATATAAGGCAACAAGCAGCAAACCCTTCTCTGTACCCTCCTACTATCTCTATCCTCAATTCAAAGCTAAAGGTGGATGTTGTGTGTATGAGGATGCTGCTTCTTCATCTGATGTGGATCAGAGGTTACGTAGCCATTCAAATTACACCAATTATTGAAAATATCATCAAATATTATACACATGTTTCTTCAGCTACCTTCCTTACATATTTCTGGAATTACTATTCTCATATTCATGTTCATAATTACCCTCTTCTCTCTCTCTCTCTCTCTCTCTCTCTCTCTCTCTCTCTCTCTCTCTCTCTCTCTCTATATATATATATATATATATATATATATATATATATATATATATATATATATATATATATATAGTTATACAGTATATATATGTACTGTATACTGTATAATATAAAACATTAAGATTTTTATTTTCATTTTTATTTTTATTTTTATTTTTTAAAAAGACCTAGTAGGGATTGCAAAGTGTGTGTAGTCTGTTTATTTATGTAATTCTCTCTCTCTCTCAGTCTCCCTCTCTCTCTCTGTCTCTCTCTCTCACCTTGATCGTTGTGCAGGTGATCTAGGATAGTATTAACCTTCCTCCTGAGGTTCGCCCTTAGCCTGGCCTGTTCCTTCTTCTCCTTCTCCTTCTGCTGGGACGTCTTGCCTCCCTGACCTGACCCTGTACTGCCACCGCCGGGGTCACGCTGCCACATGAACGACTCCAGGTGCTGGATGGAAAACAATGTTAAAGGGGGTCACCGGCTTTTTTGTTATCTTTCTCTCCTTTTCTTTCTTTCCCTGGCTTGTATCCATTCGACCCAATTCAGCCACCTGTTTTAAGACGTTTATCCTCATACAGGTGTCGATTTCTTCCTGGCGAGCGATAGCGAGCATGCATTGTATGGAGTAATTCGGCTTCCCCGGACACATTTTTCTATCGAAAAATGTAAAAATTTAACTTGCTGTCAAAACAAAAATATATATATGCTGGCTCGCTACCGCTCGCCAGGAAAATATTGACACCTGGATGGGGTTAAACGTCTTAAAACAGTAGGCTGAATGGGGCCGAATGGATACAAGCCAAAGTGAGAGGGAGATAAAGAGAAACAAAAGCGAGGTGGGCCCCCTTAACCTCCTTGTACCCACGACGTCTTGTTTATTTTAGTCCCGTTATATCTAGACGATTTTGTGCTGCTTAACCCCTTCTGTACCATTGACGTATTTTATATTATATTCTGGCTACTATTAATCAATGTTATTCAGCTTAGGAAGGATATTTATCAATTACAAGGCTTCGAACTATCTCTATCAACTCTTTTAGTTTCCACAGATCCGTCTTGCATAAAATAGTCTAAATATAGGTAGAATAAAATATAAACAGACGTCGCCGGTACAGAAGGGGCTAAGAAGGATCTGTGGTAGTAAAGGGATAAGGGAGAAATTTCGAAGGCTGTTTATTGCTGGAAGCCCTTTTAAAACTGAATACAATCGTGAAAGGACGCTGCCGGTGCAGAAGGGGTTAATAGTACTCTCTCTAACTTAAAGGACGCTGCCGGTGCAGAAGGGCTTAATAGTACTCTCTCTAACTTAAAGGACGCTGCCGGTGCAGAAGGGGTTAATAGTACTCTCTATAACTTAAAGGACGCTGCCGGTGCAGAAGGGCTTAATAGTACTCTCTCTAACTTAAAGGACACTGCCGGTGCAGAAGAGGTTAATAGTACTCTCTCTAACTTAAAGGACGCTGCCGGTGCAGAAGGGCTTAATAGTACTCTCTCTAACTTAAAGGACGCTGCCGGTGCAGAAGGGCTTAATAGTACTCTCTCTAACTTAAAGGACGCTGCCGGTGCAGAAGGGGTTAATAGTACTCTCTCTAACTTAAAGGACGCTGCCGGTGCAGAATGGCTTAATAGTACTCTCTCTAACTTAAAAGACGCTGCCGGTGCAGAAGGGGTTAATAGTACTCTCTCTAACTTAAAGGACGCTGCCGGTGCAGAAGGGGTTAATAGTACTCTCTCTAACTTAAAGGACGCTGCCGGTGCAGAAGGGGTTAATAGTACCCTCTCTAACTTAAAGGACGCTGCCGGTGCAGAAGGGGTTAATAGTACTCTCTCTAACTTAAAGGACACTGCCGGTGCAGAAGGGGTTAATAGTACTCTCTCTAACTTAAAGGACACTGCCGGTGCAGAAGGGGTTAATAGTACTCGTAAATCTCTTAGAGGAAAATAACATACTTAAAGATACTCAACACGGCTTTCGTAAAAAACGTTCCTATTTAACAAACCTCTTAGACTTCTTCCACAATATCCTCAACCTCTACGATGAGAATAAAGCTGTAGATATTATATACCTTGATTTTCAAAAGGCCTTTGACAAAGTTCCCCACAAACGTTTACTGCTAAAACTAAAAGCGCATGGAATACAAGACGGTGTGTTGAAATGGATAGAAAATTGGCTCAGCGACAGAAAGCAAAGAGTAGTCATAAACGGTAAGGCATCTAAATGGACCAATGTAAGTAGCGGGGTACCCCAGGGATCGGTACTAGGACCAATTATCTTTCTAATTTACATCAACGACATAGATGAGGGTCTCACTTGTACAATCTCAAAATTTGCTGACGATACAAAAATTGCAAATAGCGTACTCTCAAAAGATCAAGTTGACGATATGCAACACAATCTAGATAAATTGTCACATTGGGCTCAAATTTGGCAAATGAGTTTCAATGCGGATAAATGTAAAGTACTACATATCGGATACCTAAATGAGAAAGCAAACTATTCGATGAATGGCACTCAGCTTAAGAATGTAAACAGAGAAACCGATCTGGGAGTAACAATATCGAGTAACCTAAAACCGAGTCAACAATGTTCAGAAGTTGTTAAGAAGGCAAACAAAATAATTGGCTTTATAGGCAGGTCATTTGAGCATAAATCCAAAGACGTTATCCTAACCCTTTACAATTCCTTAGTCCGCCCTCTTCTGGAATACTGCGTTCAATGCTGGTGCCCTTATTACCAAAAAGACATAAACAAGCTAGAACGAGTTCAATGTAGAGTTACCAAAATGATACCTAGCCTAAAGAACAAACCATACGAAGAGCGTCTTAGAGAATTAAATATATTTTCTTTAACCCAGCGCAGATTAAGAGGTGACTTAATTCAAGTGTTCAAAATCATCAAAGGCATCGACAATATGAACTGTAGTAAGTACTTCACTATCGACCAATCTAATTACACGCGGGGAAACGGTTGCAAAATTATTGGTAAATCTTTTAACTCACACGAATCTAAGAATTTCTTCTTCAATCGAGTTGTCAACTTGTGGAATGGGCTTCCCCGAGACGTTATAGACTGCAGCACTGTTGATTCATTTAAACTCCGCCTAGACAAATATCTCGCATCAAACCCGCGACTGACTGCGTTTGTAAATGAATAACTTTATTTTATCCTCCCCTCAGTTACTAACCCATATGTCCCCTACTAACTTCCTAGTACTGCCACGGACATTAGTTCCATGGCAGTAGTTCCCTTTCCAATGTTCCCTTACCAACTCTAAACCACTGTTTGGACACTTGATCCTCAGTGTTTTGGAGGACAAGCAGCCTAGAAGGGTCACTAGACCTGTTGTTGCTTGATTTCCTTTGTACTCCTTTGTACTCTCTCTAACTTAAAGGACGCTGCCGGTGCAGAAGGGGTTAATAGTACTCTCTCTAACTTAAAGGACGCTGCCGGTGCAGAAGGGGTTAATAGTACTCTCTCTAACTTAAAGGACACTGCCGGTGCAGAAGGGGTTAATAGTACTCTCTCTAACTTAAAGGAAGCTGCCGGTGCAGAAGGGCTTAATAGTACTCTCTCTAACTTAAAGGACGCTGCCGGTGCAGAAGGGCTTAATAGTACTCTCTCTAACTTAAAGGACGCTGCCGGTGCAGAAGGGGTTAATAGTACTCTCTCTAACTTAAAGGACACTGCCGGTGCAGAAGGGGTTAATAGTACTCTCTATCTTAAAGGACGCTGCCGGTGCAGAAGGGCTTAATAGTACTCTCTCTAACTTAAAGGACGCTGCCGGTGCAGAAGGGGTTAATAGTACTCTCTCTAACTTAAAGGACGCTGCCGGTGCAGAAGGGCTTAATAGTACTCTCTCTAACTTAAAGGACACTGCCGGTGCAGAAGGGGTTAATAGTACTCTCTCTAACTTAAAGGACGCTGCCGGTGCAGAAGGGGTTAATAGTACTCTCTCTAACTTAAAGGACACTGCCGGTGCAGAAGGGGTTAATTGTACTCTCTCTAACTTAAAGGACACTGCCGGTGCAGAAGGGCTTAATAGTACTCTCTCTAACTTAAAGGACACTGCCGGTGCAGAAGGGCTTAATAGTACTCTCTCTAACTTAAAGGACACTGCCGGTGCAGAAGGGGTTAATAGTACTCTCTCTAACTTAAAGGACACTGCCGGTGCAGAAGGGCTTAATAGTACTCTCTCTAACTTAAAGGACACTGTCGGTGCAGAAGGGGTTAATAGTACTCTCTCTAACTTAAAGGACACTGCCGGTGCAGAAGGGCTTAATAGTACTCTCTCTAACTTAAAGGACACTGCCGGTGCAGAAGGGGTTAATAGTACTCTCTCTAACTTAAAGGACGCTGCCGGTGCAGAAGGGGTTAATAATACTCTCTCTAACTTAAAGGACGCTGCCGGTGCAGAAGGGCTTAATAGTACTCTCTCTAACTTAAAGGACACTGCCGGTGCAGAAGGGGTTAATAGTACTCTCTCTAACTTAAAGGACACTGCCGGTGCAGAAGGGGTTAAT